>JAWNKY010001097.1:0-171092 GCA_035041765.1 Drosophila algonquin | reverse complement strand
TAACATTCTCGGGCCACCCTAATATGTTTGGCACCACCCTAACATTCTCGGGTGACTCTATTATGTTTGGATCCATCCTAACATTCTTGGGTCAACTTCTGCACTCAGAGTGCTGATGCAGCAAATGTCGCTGAAGTGGGCTGCGCCCCAACCCCATTGGCTTCCAGCGATCGCCTGACTTTTGGATCTGTTGCATGGTCAGCACTTTTCGAATATGTGTGGCCGGCTCGCCGGCTATGTTTCTAGATATATGTATGTATATTAGTTTTCAGTTTTGTATGAACATTGATTCCGAGCACTTGGCTCCAATAAATACTACTCCGGCTTAAGCCGTTAAAATATCATTGTTTTACTTTGCCGAGCCACAAGGCCAGCAAAAAGGAAGGTAGTTCCTTCCACCATAATCTTCTAATAAGAAGCAGCGGAGTCGCCGACCGGCCGACACGCACCCCTCCTGCAACGGAGCAACAACTGCACTGCCGCCGCCACCCCTCTGCGTACAGCAGACTGACTCTGGCCCATCGACTGACTGTTCGAAGAAAAAACGAGGGGAAACGATGTGAGCCGCGGCAAAGGCCGCGGCTCTACCTTATACCCGGTACTCAGTCAGTATACACATATGTACATACAGATATGAGCTTGCGATTTATGCAATTTATTATATGTTCGCAAAAGGGACAAATTAAAAAAATGGGCAAAAAATAATATTTCAAAAAATGAAGTACATTTTTGGAATATTATACATGTTTCCGATTTTGTTTGCATATGATTTTTACATCTGCTTCTAAATTTCTACATGACATGTATAACTACATATGTATTTGAGACGTACAAGTGTTTAGGACAGAGAGAGAGAGGGCATGAGTCAAATGGAGTCAAATGTGAAATGGAGGAAATTAAATAAATAATGACAGAGAATTGGAAATAGAAAAGTAGTGAACAGAATGGTTGAAGAAATGTGAGTAGTGAAATAGGGAGCTAAAAGTGAACATGTGGCGGCAGATCTGGTCGGCCAAAATCGTTGAAATATAGATTATACAAGTTAAGTGCAAAATAAAGTGCCGAAAAGGGCAAGAAATTACTTCAAGCAGAAGCATTCCAAACAAGATGAAAGAATTAATTACGGAAATAAGTGCAAAAGGGGAAGACGAAAAAGGGGCCGCAGTAAAGGTTGCCGCGACGAGCAGCGGATCGAACGGTTGCAGTTGCGGTTGGTTCGACATTGACCCGAGCAGTCGGCAGAGACGGTCGGCTTGGCGAACGGGCAGTCGTAGCGGCGTTCGGAACGTTGTTCGACGCGAGGCAATCGGCTTCGAGCGGTTGCGTTGTGTTGGACGGAAGTTGGATCGATCGGTTGGTATGAACGAACGGTTGATGTATGGCGGCCATTGGCGACGAAGATCGGACCAGTAGGCGGTTCGATGGAAGGGCGATTCCAGTGGGACAAGATGAGCCCAACCAAGTTGGGTCGGAAGCCGGTGGCTTACGGTGAGCCCATACATGTGTGCCCAACACATAGACACAGGGCCGGCACGAAAACAAAGGGTGCCGGCGGGCCCAAAAAGGGTCGCTACATAAAATATTAACGATATTATAAACGGAGTGCGGGGCTGGATGGATCAATGGATTCAATTCTGCTGTTTGTGTTCGTATTAATATCAAAATCAAAATTGGTAGCTCTGATCGAAAAATAAATGCGCGATCATGAAACTGCAGATTCCGATTGGGAGGGCGATGTTTCAGAAGGCGCATCAGATGCAGACGAAAACGAAGATTTCGATTTGGATAACGAAGATCTAGACGAAACAGAAGGCACAGATTTCGATTGGTATGCAAATAACGATTTCGAATGATACAGAATGCAGGCAAATATGTATGACACTGAAACAGATTGAAAATTTACTTCAAACCACCATTGTTTGTTTTGGCATTGCTTCGGGAAAATTGTAAAATTTGTGAAATTCAAAATTAATTTAGAAAACGATCTTATATCTTATGTTAAAATAAATTCCTTTGCTCTGCCCCAGTGGCAGGGGCCCGAGAATGCGGTGGTGGGACCGTTTGTGTCCCAGAGCGTGCACACGGCGGTCCGGGATGGGATGGTGTGGCACCACCAGACCATCCACATCACGTGGGCGTCCGGACCGGCGCCGCGCGAGGCCGAGGAGCCCCAGTTATGGGAGGAGGAGCCGCCGCGGAGCAGCAACGCGCGCGACCCGAGGCGAAACTGGCAGCAGGGAGGAGGACCAGCAGCAGTACCGGAGGGACCAGTACCCCGTCAGGACACACCGGCGGAAGTCCCAGAACCGTCGACGGAGAAACCGACGGGAACGACACCGGCAGGGGTGAGTCAGCCAGAGGAGACGAGGGCCGAGGAGCCAGCCGCGATGCCGGCAACGAACCCACCATTGGGTGGGGTCCAGCCAGCGCGGTCCACGCCTGAATCAGAGGGGTGGCAGAAATTTTCGCAAGATACCGGCGGAAATTACTCGTGAGTCGTGAGTCGGGCCGTCAGTTGTAAGTCAAGCGCGCACCCATGGCAAAACGAGTGCTTTCGTAAGGTAGTCTACTCGGCTGCCTTTGCTTTCGGGTTTACTAGCTCTTTTGCCAGTGCACGATTGCTTGGAAGGTTGGTTACGGACGATTTTTTCTCGTTTTATTTTTCACATTAACCCTAACGTGTCCAAAAAAAAGAAAAAAATGAACTATTGCTATTTTTGCCGCAAGAATGTACCGGGCGTGAAAATCATTCATGCCCCGAAATGTGATATGAAGAGAAAGCTGTGGGAGGAAAGCCTGGGGTGCAGCCTAAGCAAAAATTCCCAAATATGTGATACACATTTTAATGCGTCTCAGTGGAGGACTGCTCCCAAGGGGAAAATTTATAAGAAGAGACGCTTAGACAATGATGCCGTTCCGCAAAGAGAGAAAGAGGATGAAAGTGTTAAAGAAGGCTATGCTAATGCGAGTACGGAAACTGAGTAAATTTAGCGTGTGAAAATATATACATATGTACATATATTTCTTTTTGTACATATGTATGGATATGTAAACATAATGAAACTGTCTTGTAGGGACACAGTGATACGTATGCTGCGTGATATATTTCTGGCCTAGGCAACACTAAGTGTTGCCAGGTGCAATCTGATATTTCCATTGGAAAGGTTGACATTTTTTAGCATAACATCTCTCGGAACGTGTTGTCATTTAATGGTGAATTTTTTTATTTACAGTGACTTGAAAAATTCATCTCGGCCAAAAAATGGAATTAACACGCGAACATTTTAGTGCGATAATTTTTCACAACTTTCGACGTGGATTATCAAGACAAGAGTGAATCGATGAACTTAAATCGTTATACGGGGATCAAGCACCATCCTTTAGCACCGTAAAAATTGGTACAATGAATTCAATCGTGGCCGACGCTCGCTCAACGACGAATTCCGTGGAGGTCGTCCAAAATCGGCCGTTGTGCCAGAGAACATTGATGCCGTGCGTGAACTGATAATGCAAGATCGTCATGTGACATACCGTGAGATAGAGGCATCCTTGGGCATTTCTACCACCAGCATACATTCGATATTGCATGAACACCTGGCCGTAAAAAAGGTTTGTTGTCGTTGGATCCCGCACAATTTGACAATCGCTCAAAAAAAGCCCGAAACAAAACAACAATCGATCGTGTGGGTCTTCGAAGACGAGCCAAATCCAACGAAAGTTGTTCGTGCAAGAAGCACTTCGAAGCAAATGGTCGCCTGTTTCTTCGGAAAAACTGGTCATGTGGCAACTGTTCCGCTTGAGCAACGAAGGACTGTCAATTCTGAGTGGTAAACTACAATTTGTTTGCCTGAAGTCTTCGGAGAAATTCGAAAAGCGAACAAGAGAAGACGAATCATTGTTCACCATGACAACGCGAGCTCTCACACATCGGCACAAACCAGCGCCTTTTTGACTGGCCAAAACGTCGAATTGATGAGTCATCCGCCGTACAGCCCTGACTTGGCACCCAATGACTTCTTTTTATTCCCGCACATCAAGAAAAAAATGCGTGGTGAACGATTTTCGTCCCCAGAAGATGCTGTTGAAGCGTTCAAAAACCATGTTTTGAAGGTGTCTCAATCGGAGTGGAAAAAGTGCTTCGACATTCGACAATTGGTTTGAGCGCATGCAAAAGTGTATAAATCATGCTGGAGAATACTTTGAAAAACAATAAAACCATTTTTGATGATAAATAATCGCATTTTCATTATTAGGCCAGAAACTTATCACGCAGCCCTCGTAAATCATTCAACGTCCATACAAATAAAGACTCTGAGGCAAAAGATTCGTGATTTGCAGGATGAAGTACAGAGCTTACGTAAGCTCGTAGAGGATGCAAGCCAGTTAGAGAAATCTTTAAGTACCATCTTCACTCAGACCCAAATAAAATTTTTAAAGAGTGGTGGAAAGAGGTCAGAATTTAGTTCAGATGACATATCATGGGCTATGTGCCTCCATACCGCAGGTCCTAGGGCATATAACCATCTGTACAAAAAAGGATTTCCATTACCTTGTCGGGCAACATTATACAAGTGGTTGTCAAACGTGGAAATACAGACTGGTTGCCTGGATGTGGTCATCGATCTTATGGACAATATGGACATGGATACGGCAGATAAGCTTGGCGTATTAGCATTCGACGAAATGAAGGATGCTGGTACATTCGAGTACGACAGCTCGGCGGACGTTGTATACGAGCCAAGCGAATACGTGCAACTTGCGATGGTTCGAGGATTGAAAAAATCGTGGAAGCAACCAGTGTTCTTCGACTATGATATATATATGACTATGATAACGTGCCAACTCTTTATGAATTAATAAAAAAACTACACAGAAGAGGATATTTTGTGGTATCAATTGTCTCCGATATGGGTGCTGGAAACCAAAGATTATGGAGAGAGCTCGGTATATCTGAAGGTAAAGTATATGAAATCAAAGATAGTTGTTAATTTTTTTAAATTTACAATTAGAAAAAACCTGGTTTGGCCTTCCCGAGGATGAAGATCTGAAAATTTTCGTGTTTTCAGATGCACCACATCTAATAAACCTGGTTTGTAACCATTATTTGGATACTGGTTTACATATAAACGGACAAACATTGACCAAGTCGACTGTCGAACAAACTATAACTCACTGTTGTAAAACAGATGTAACAATATTGTTCAAAGTAAATGAGAGCCATTTAAATGTTCGCTCCTTTGCCAAGCAAAAGGTCAAATTAGCAACACAATTATTTTCGAATACAACCGCCAGTGCCATCACACGCTGCTACTCTTTAGGCTATCAAGTTGAAAATGCAGTCGAAACCTCGGATTTATTTAAACTCCTCAACGATTGGTTCGACGGTTTCAATTCAAAGCTGTCAACGTCCAACTGCATCGAAACTACTCAGCCTTATGGCAAGCAGCTCGAACTGCAAAGAGACATTTTAAAACAGATGTCTCACATTATGAGTAATAGGATATGCGGCAAGACCCATAGGCTCCCATTCCAAAAATGGATACTAATAAACAATGCATCTCTTGATGGACTGCATGCCTATTGCAATGAAAAGTACGGAATGGAGTATATTTTGACAAGTCGGCTGAATCAAGATATTGTTGAACATTTTTTCGGAGCCATGCGGGCGAAGGGTGGACAACATAACCATCCGTCACCCTTACAATTTAAGTATAGATTAAGAAAATATATTGTAGGTAAGACAAAACTAAAACAATTTGTTAATTAGCAAATAATTGATTTGAATAATAATAATTGTCAAATGTCTAGATTTATGTTTCAGCAAAGTTTGAATTGTGAATGTTGGTAGTTATGTGTAGTCCTGTTTTTTGCGTTTATTTGATTATTTTCATTTATTAATAACCCTTAAATATTGTTCAGCCAAGAATACAGAGTTGTTAGCCGGTAACGGAAATGTTGGCGAGGACAACTGCGACAGCTGGCTCAATCTCAACATAACTCCAAATGGCAATAAGGAGAATGAGCCCGATGAAGGGAAGTGGAAAGGGTGGTCGAAAGAGTTCGAAGAGTTCGAAATAGAGATTGACAACAACATAGCTGCAGAGTACATCATGGATGAACTAACGGAGGACGCTATGGAATATCTAGCAGGTTATGTTGTTAAAAAATTAAGGTTGTCTAATGAATCAACCACAATCTGGATTTACGTATGTGGATGAGGTATCGCACGGCGGGCTTACAAAGCCGTCAGACCAGTTTACTGCTACATTAAAATACTTAGAATCTATATTTATAAATAATATTCACAATACTATTGAAATAACTATAGACATAAAAAAAAAATTATTAATTGCTGCTAAACATGTACAAATGTATAATAATGTAAAACAATTTTATTTTAAAACTAGAATTTATTTTAGACTTAAATATTTAAACAAAAAATTAGCTATTAAGAATCAAAAACAACGTTTAGTTGAAAATTCAAAATTATTAAAAATAAAATTATAAACACAAAAATAACATCGTCTCAATTCATTATTGTAGGCTATTTTCCACCCCAACAGGCAACAAGGGGTTAATCAACTCACAGCAGTGCCTTTCAGTCGCACTCATGTACTATGTGCCATTTCACTCGCACTCATTGCAATCATACAAGAGCTAGTTTGGCAGCCGAGTAGACTACTTTATACACAAGCACTTATTTTGCCATGCGCGCACCTATCGTGCACAGCACGATCGGAACTGGTTACGGAGCCCTATCGATGCACGGGTATCGATAGGCCATCGTCGCCATCCGCGGTAAGTCGCAAGCGATGGAACCAGCCCCAAACACCAATAGAGGGCGCCACGAGAGGGGCCGTGAAGGTGAAAAGCGCGCCGAAGGTGGAATAAGAGGGCCGACGGGCTCCCGGGGGGATTCTCTGGCCGGTGGTATCCGGGGTTTTGAGTGTGAAGAAAGGGGGAAGTGTGAGGAATCGATATTCCTCACAAGACCCTAGTAGGGGATGGGGCGAAATGGCCGGCGAAGAGCGCGAGGCGATCCCGCTACGTAAGAGGATGGATCGGGCCTCGCTCCAAGAGCAGGGGAACGGCGGAATTGGGCCAGCGAATACGAACCGCTGAGCCAGCTCCGCTGAGTCAGACGGACGAAAAACGTACAGCAGCGTTCGCATTTCCTGCTCCGTAGCAGCAAGAGCAATGAAAATATTGCTATGCTCTCGCTACCGCTCTTGTTTCAAACGGTAGCGGTAGCAGAGCCGTAGCAGAAAAAAAAAGTATTTTCTCTGCTATAGCCGTAGCTTTTTCGATTAATTTACTACGGCTATAGCAAGAGCAAAAAAATAAAACCATGTGCTCCGCTCTCTGGAGCGGTAGCCGAAAACTGGGAGCGAGATGAGAGCAGAGCAAAAGAATGTTTTTCATTGACTACGGTTCTCGTTTTGTTGTTGAGCCACGAGTTCATGTGCTGCCCAAAATAACGGTGCATTACGAACCAGCGATGAAGAAAACGATCGCAGGGCCTAGCACTGGGCACACAGAGAGAGAGAGAGAGACAGAGAGAGCGATCTAGAACCTACCGTACGATCGTTCTATACGTGTGTCTGAGATTTAATTGTATGTGTTCACACATTTTGGGTCTTGCTTGGATTGGTTGTCTACGACGACGCTGTCGAAGAAAACACCATTACTTTTTAATTGATTCAACATTTTGACTATAGGAAGAAGCTTGCCCACAAAAGACAAATTATTAATATTTTGTGTATCGTTTATATGCTAATTTTCTTTCATTTACTATAAATGAATTTAACTAAAGAATCTACATATTTAAAAATGCATAATGTGTGTCATACATGACTTCACATTAGAATAATTTTCCTTAGGGTATTCAAAGTGCGTCACGACAATAAGCAACGAGAAGCGCATGAAGTCGTGGCTCAACAAGAAAACCGAGAGCCGTAGTCAATGAAAAAAATCGTTTGCTCTGCTCTCATCTCGCTCCCAGTTTTTAGTTATATTTTTTTCTCTTGCTATAGCCATAGTAAATTAAACGAAAAAGCTACGGCTATAGAAAGGTATACTAATAAAGGTAGTCGTATAGAGAGCAGCAAGAAGGTATTCTTAAGTGTCAAAATGACAGAAGAGAGAGAGAGAGAGAGAGACACTCTCACAAATGCGTTGTACGAAAGAGTCTTAAAGGAGTAATTTGTACGTGCATGCATATGTATGTATGTATAATAATATGTAATGACAATAATGTGTATATATAGTAATTTTGTATAAAAAGTAATACGGCGGCGACATTGTAAATACGCAAAAAGTCTGAGGGATCGTCCGCGGAGATGCTTCGCTCGCAACTGTTCACAACAGACTGAATCGAAAGAAGCAAAACAAGAGAGCGAGCGAGCCGATACGACTACCTTTATTAGTATACCTTGGGCTATAGCAGAGAAAATACTTTTGTGAGAGAGAGAGAGAGAGAGAGACTCACAAATGCGTTTTGAGAAAGAGTCTCAAAGGAGTAATGCGTTTGCAAATAATGATTATAACAGACAAAATTATAAATTGCAAATAATGTTTATTTTATTTCTTTTATAATAAAATGTTTAACATTGTAAATACGCAAAAAAGTCTGAGGGAACACGAAAAAATCGTCCGCGGAGGTGCTTCGCTCACAACTGTTCACAACAGACTGAAATTTAAGAAGCAAAACTCAGAGAGCGAGTGAGCCAATAAGCCTTCTCACATCAATCTCTATTCGTAGATACCTAGATCTTGCCTATTTGAAATATGAGATATTTCCTGGGAATATGTAGCGGTAGAACCAGAACTTTCCACTAGAATTTCCTTTGAGAGAAGACTCATTAGTGACAAAAAGGTTTAAACATGTCTACAAATCTAGGCACAAGATTTTTTAATTGCTTAAAAGACTCGAACGATTAGGATTATTAACCAAAAGGAGAACTTGAACTAGAGAACCCCCTTAAAGATCGATTGATCAACCGCAGAGCACTACAGAGAACTACATAAGAAAATTTCCGAAGCTGCTTAGGGAAAAACGACCCGTCAATTATGATAATTAGTTGTCCAAGTCCATGGCCTGGCCGAAGGATTGTCGTTGTATCGATGGCCAATGCCACTCGAGACTCTCGTGTGTGGTGTGCTTTGCCGCTCTGCTACTAACACCACATTCTACATGTATTCATAGTAACTTTCTTTTAAAGCCTTCGTTATGTTCTCTGCCCTGGTGCTCATATTTCTAAAGTTGACATTTATTTCCTCAGTAGTTCTTTTGAGAATATTTACTGACGTTTCCGTTTTAATTAAATCATCTAGATTAT
Organism: Drosophila algonquin; assembly: GCA_035041765.1. NCBI lineage: Eukaryota > Metazoa > Arthropoda > Insecta > Diptera > Drosophilidae > Drosophila > Drosophila algonquin. The sequence continues at coordinate 161,754 of JAWNKY010001097.1, read as the reverse complement.
GTTGGTTTTCTAATAAGTTTGTCATATAAGTTAACAAGTAACATTCTCGGGCCACCCTAATATGTTTGGCACCACCCTAACATTCTCGGGTGACTCTATTATGTTTGGATCCATCCTAACATTCTTGGGTCAACTTCTGCACTCAGAGTGCTGATGCAGCAAATGTCGCTGAAGTGGGCTGCGCCCCAACCCCATTGGCTTCCAGCGATCGCCTGACTTTTGGATCTGTTGCATGGTCAGCACTTTTCGAATATGTGTGGCCGGCTCGCCGGCTATGTTTCTAGATATATGTATGTATATTAGTTTTCAGTTTTGTATGAACATTGATTCCGAGCACTTGGCTCCAATAAATACTACTCCGGCTTAAGCCGTTAAAATATCATTGTTTTACTTTGCCGAGCCACAAGGCCAGCAAAAAGGAAGGTAGTTCCTTCCACCATAATCTTCTAATAAGAAGCAGCGGAGTCGCCGACCGGCCGACACGCACCCCTCCTGCAACGGAGCAACAACTGCACTGCCGCCGCCACCCCTCTGCGTACAGCAGACTGACTCTGGCCCATCGCAGCAGCCGTCGCCCCCCGCCAACGCGATCGGGAGAGCAGCGCCCCTCAGCTTCAGCCGCCTGTCCCTGTCCAACACGAGGGACACCGCCGCGAGGCACACCACTTAATCATAATTGGCGCCCAACCGGATTTATATTATCTTAAGGAAAAGAATCCATGTCCCAACGAAAAACATGTAAGTGACTGTTCGAAGAAAAAACGAGGGGAAACGATGTGAGCCGCGGCAAAGGCCGCGGCTCTACCTTATACCCGGTACTCAGTCAGTATACACATATGTACATACAGATATGAGCTTGCGATTTATGCAATTTATTATATGTTCGCAAAAGGGACAAATTAAAAAAATGGGCAAAAAATAATATTTCAAAAAATGAAGTACATTTTTGGAATATTATACATGTTTCCGATTTTGTTTGCATATGATTTTTACATCTGCTTCTAAATTTCTACATGACATGTATAACTACATATGTATTTGAGACGTACAAGTGTTTAGGACAGAGAGAGAGAGGGCATGAGTCAGCGCTTGGCAGGCGTTGCGTAGCCACTGAAATTTAATTTGTTTCTTCTGGCCATAATATTGATCCGACCTGATCCATATTCGGCAATCTGGTAGATATAGTAATTTCCCATGATTCTACGTTTTTGGTTTTCATTTATCTTAAAATTTGTGGATTCCACAGATTTTTGTTTTTTGTGGGGCGGAAAGGGGCGTGGCAAAATTTTGAAATACACTTGTGCAGGTTTGGTATCACAGGAGCTTGGATAGAAAGTTTGGTTGCTCTAGCTTTTATAGTCTCTGAGAACTAGGCGTCACAAAATACGAATGGGCAAGGCAGATGGGGTCGCGTGTGAGAGAGAGCGAGAGGGAATGATGACTTTCGAAATGGTTTTCTTCATTGTAGCTATAATAATGATCTGATCTGATCCAGATTCAACACTCTGATAGAAATGGTCTTTCTCTATGATTCTTTATTTAGTTTTCTTGTATCTTCAAAATTGTGTGTGCCACAGACTTTCGTCTTTTGTGCGGGCGGAAAGGGGCGGGGCGAAATTTTGCAATACATTTGGAGTAGTGTGATCACACAGGAGACTGGATACAAAACTTAGTTGCTCTAGCTTTAATAGTCTCTGAGATATAGGCGCAAATGAAGACGGATGGACGGACAGACGGACAGACAGACATGGCTATATCGACTCGGCTTTTGATGCTGATCAAGAATATATATACTTTATGGGGTCGGAAACGCTTCCTTCTGGGCGTTACACACAACCGTTATCCCCACAAATCTAATATACCCTTAAACTCTTCGAGTATAATAACTAGGTACGCTTAAAAACAAAGTTATTTCATCTCTTTTCAATTTATTGGCCGATAGCTCAATTGCTACGTTGACACCAAAATACATTTCTTTTAATTCAAGAAAATTGATCGTGCTTGTCGGATCTATTACACCAATATCTTTTTTTTTTATATACAAGTGTTTCATATAACATGCCAATAAGCTTTTGTGGATTTATAAAAGTAATGGGTGACAGATTTACCCGATTGAAAAATAATTGATTGAAAAAAAAAGCCATAGTAAATTAAACGAAAAAGCTACGGCTATAGAAAGGTATACTAATAAAGGTAGTCGTATAGAGAGCAGCAAGAAGGTATTCTTAAGTGTCAAAATGACAGAGAGAGAGAGAGAGAGAGAGAGACACTCTCACAAATGCGTTGTACGAAAGAGTCTTAAAGGAGTAATTTGTACGTGCATGCATATGTATGTATGTATAATAATATGTAATGACAATAATGTGTATATATAGTAATTTTGTATAAAAAGTAATACGGCGGCGACATTGTAAATACGCAAAAAGTCTGAGGGATCGTCCGCGGAGATGCTTCGCTCGCAACTGTTCACAACAGACTGAATCGAAAGAAGCAAAACAAGAGAGCGAGCGAGCCGATACGACTACCTTTATTAGTATACCTTGGGCTATAGCAGAGAAAATACTTTTGTGAGAGAGAGAGAGAGAGAGAGACTCACAAATGCGTTTTGAGAAAGAGTCTCAAAGGAGTAATGCGTTTGCAAATAATGATTATAACAGACAAAATTATAAATTGCAAATAATGTTTATTTTATTTCTTTTATAATAAAATGTTTAACATTGTAAATACGCAAAAAAGTCTGAGGGAACACGAAAAAATCGTCCGCGGAGGTGCTTCGCTCACAACTGTTCACAACAGACTGAAATTTAAGAAGCAAAACTCAGAGAGCGAGTGAGCCAATTAGCCTTCTCACATCAATCTCTATTCGTAGATACCTAGATCTTGCCTATTTGAAATATGAGATATTTCCTGGGAATATGTAGCGGTAGAACCAGAACTTTCCACTAGAATTTCCTTTGAGAGAAGACTCATTAGTGACAAAAAGGTTTAAACATGTCTACAAATCTAGGCACAAGATTTTTTAATTGCTTAAAAGACTCGAACGATTAGGATTATTAACCAAAAGGAGAACTTGAACTAGAGAACCCCCTTAAAGATCGATTGATCAACCGCAGAGCACTACAGAGAACTACATAAGAAAATTTCCGAAGCTGCTTAGGGAAAAACGACCCGTCAATTATGATAATTAGTTGTCCAAGTCCATGGCCTGGCCGAAGGATTGTCGTTGTATCGATGGCCAATGCCACTCGAGACTCTCGTGTGTGGTGTGCTTTGCCGCTCTGCTACTAACACCACATTCTACATGTATTCATAGTAACTTTCTTTTAAAGCCTTCGTTATGTTCTCTGCCCTGGTGCTCATATTTCTAAAGTTGACATTTATTTCCTCAGTAGTTCTTTTGAGAATATTTACTGACGTTTCCGTTTTAATTAAATCATCTAGATTATGTTGGTTTTCTAATAAGTTTGTCATATAAGTTAACAAGTAACATTCTCGGGCCACCCTAATATGTTTGGCACCACCCTAACATTCTCGGGTGACTCTATTATGTTTGGATCCATCCTAACATTCTTGGGTCAACTTCTGCACTCAGAGTGCTGATGCAGCAAATGTCGCTGAAGTGGGCTGCGCCCCAACCCCATTGGCTTCCAGCGATCGCCTGACTTTTGGATCTGTTGCATGGTCAGCACTTTTCGAATATGTGTGGCCGGCTCGCCGGCTATGTTTCTAGATATATGTATGTGTATTAGTTTTCAGTTTTGTATGAACATTGATTCCGAGCACTTGGCTCCAATAAATACTACTCCGGCTTAAGCCGTTAAAATATCATTGTTTTACTTTGCCGAGCCACAAGGCCAGCAGAAAGGAAGGTAGTTCCTTCCACCATAATCTTCTAATAAGAAGCAGCGGAGTCGCCGACCGGCCGACACGCACCCCTCCTGCAACGGAGCAACAACTGCACTGCCGCCGCCACCCCTCTGCGTACAGCAGACTGACTCTGGCCCATCGCAGCAGCCGTCGCCCCCCGCCAACGCGATCGGGAGAGCAGCGCCCCTCAGCTTCAGCCGCCTGTCCCTGTCCAACACGAGGGACACCGCCGCGAGGCACACCACTTAATCATAATTGGCGCCCAACCGGATTTATATTATCTTAAGGAAAAGAATCCATGTCCCAACGAAAAACATGTAAGTGACTGTTCGAAGAAAAAACGAGGGGAAACGATGTGAGCCGCGGCAAAGGCCGCGGCTCTACCTTATACCCGGTACTCAGTCAGTATACACATATGTACATACAGATATGAGCTTGCGATTTATGCAATTTATTATATGTTCGCAAAAGGGACAAATTAAAAAAATGGGCAAAAAATAATATTTCAAAAAATGAAGTACATTTTTGGAATATTATACATGTTTCCGATTTTGTTTGCATATGATTTTTACATCTGCTTCTAAATTTCTACATGACATGTATAACTACATATGTATTTGAGACGTACAAGTGTTTAGGACAGAGAGAGAGAGGGCATGAGTCAGCGCTTGGCAGGCGTTGCGTAGCCACTGAAATTTAATTTGTTTCTTCTGGCCATAATATTGATCCGACCTGATCCATATTCGGCAATCTGGTAGATATAGTAATTTCCCATGATTCTACGTTTTTGGTTTTCATTTATCTTAAAATTTGTGGATTCCACAGATTTTTGTTTTTTGTGGGGCGGAAAGGGGCGTGGCAAAATTTTGAAATACACTTGTGCAGGTTTGGTATCACAGGAGCTTGGATAGAAAGTTTGGTTGCTCTAGCTTTTATAGTCTCTGAGAACTAGGCGTCACAAAATACGAATGGGCAAGGCAGATGGGGTCGCGTGTGAGAGAGAGCGAGAGGGAATGATGACTTTCGAAATGGTTTTCTTCATTGTAGCTATAATAATGATCTGATCTGATCCAGATTCAACACTCTGATAGAAATGGTCTTTCTCTATGATTCTTTATTTAGTTTTCTTGTATCTTCAAAATTGTGTGTGCCACAGACTTTCGTCTTTTGTGCGGGCGGAAAGGGGCGGGGCGAAATTTTGCAATACATTTGGAGTAGTGTGATCACACAGGAGACTGGATACAAAACTTAGTTGCTCTAGCTTTAATAGTCTCTGAGATATAGGCGCAAATGAAGACGGATGGACGGACAGACGGACAGACAGACATGGCTATATCGACTCGGCTTTTGATGCTGATCAAGAATATATATACTTTATGGGGTCGGAAACGCTTCCTTCTGGGCGTTACACACAACCGTTATCCCCACAAATCTAATATACCCTTAAACTCTTCGAGTATAATAACTAGGTACGCTTAAAAACAAAGTTATTTCATCTCTTTTCAATTTATTGGCCGATAGCTCAATTGCTACGTTGACACCAAAATACATTTCTTTTAATTCAAGAAAATTGATCGTGCTTGTCGGATCTATTACACCAATATCTTTTTTTTTTATATACAAGTGTTTCATATAACATGCCAATAAGCTTTTGTGGATTTATAAAAGTAATGGGTGACAGATTTACCCGATTGAAAAATAACATTAAATTTGATTACTAATGAAAGTAGGTAATCAAGGAAAAGCATATAAAGCTTCACAATGGGATTTTTTAGATTTCCAATAATATATTCTGCAATATATTCTCGAGCAAGCGTGTAACACAAGCTTGGAAGGAGAGCCAACGTATTTCGTAGTGGTTCAAAATGTTATGCAATTGTGAATTGAAAAAATTCTGAAACCCTTGAAACTTCCGGCGACGCGTTAAACCTTTAGAAAAATAATTGTATGTTTCTTTAATTGTTTGCGCTAAATTTCGTGGGAGTTCCTTGCAAGCATAGCTTGATGCCAGTGCTGCGGAATGGCAAACGCATTTCATGAAAAAACATGACTTGTTTTCATCGCGAATTTTGGACATAATGCTGTTTCGTTCACCATACATGACATTCGTCGTGTCTGCAATCCGGTCTTTTAGAGCTGAGAAAAGGTCATCAGATTTTTCCCCTTCCATATAAATGGAGATGGAGAAAAAAAACGTTGTCTGTGCAACACTGTTAAAGAACATCACTGCCCACGCTAATACTTTCGTGCAGCTAAGATCAGTGGATTCGTCAACAATTATGGAGAAAATGGGCTTTCCAAGAGGAGAAATGCAGCGCCTTATGCTCTCTACCAACTGCTCTTGGATTACCGGTGCCAGCACATTGTAGGTAAGCGAAGCAGTTTTTGTCCTTTTACAATTGAATGCTTGTGCAATTGCACTGTATGGAAAAGCCTTTTTATCCACGTCAGAAAGATGGCCCATTGTCCGCATAGGAATGTTGTGTTCCGCGACTGTAGCGGCAAACATAATTTCCGCCTTTTAGACGGCGCCAATCTGCTCAGTATTGGAACATTGCAAGCCTTGCAGAAGGCGTTGACTTTATTTGCGCTCCTCCCAAGCCACTTGCTGTTTTCGGGAATCGTCTCCCACTCCTCCCTGTATTTCTGCTTGCTTTCACAACTTCACCATGCTTCTTTCTTGCTAGCCAGTGGCGTAACTACCACCGGTCTTGCCGGTCTCAGAAACCGGGGCCCCGAGCACCAGGGGGCCCACAAAAGTGGCAAGAGAGAAAAAGCGCTATTTTTATGGTAAATTTTGGAGTGAATCGTTCCTCTGGTAAGTGATAAGTGGTAAGTGTTATCATACAAATATTATAGATCATAAGAATAATACTCCATTATTGTGGTTATGTTCTGACATTTCCTTCATTCAGTTTTATTTGTATAAATAAAAAATTCTGCCGGACGACAAATAAAAGTTACACTATCGAGATCGATAAAGATCGATAAGTGAAAATTATTTGTTCTCCGTATTTTCAAAATTTCTCATTCTGCAATTTAGTGTCAAACGTTAAAATTGAAGAAGAAAAATTCAAAAATTAGAAGTAGGTATTTCAAATTTCAATTATTTTCACCAAAACTAAAATTTGGATTCCAAAATTAAACGAAAACGAAATTCAAAATTTGAAATGTTAACAACACAACAGGATCTAAAATGTGAAGTTTAGAGCAAGCGAAATAAGAGAGAATGAGTATTCCGAAATGACTACGAGGGAGTAAAATCACAGGCCATCAAACTAAGTGCGGATTGGAAAGTCAAGGTTGAGTTTCAGAACAAGCGGATCAAGAAAACCAAGAAATATTTCGAAGAATTGTGCCAGGACGAAGAACTGTCTGATGGAGAGGCACGATTCTGTGTAAATATTTTCCATGGATGTCTCGATATAATTTGCAATAAATTACTAAATCGGTTTGAAAGTTTGAAGAACGTGATCAAAACTTTTCGAGTACTCCAACCTAAGGAATTGACAAAAATGACGGACCAAGAACTGCACAGGGAAGCTGTGATACTTGCAGATACTTATGCTGAAGACATCGGCGACAAATTTCCTGAACAGTTGTTATCTCTTCGATCATGTCTCAAAAAACAAATTGAGAAACTCAGTTCTGTCATGCATCTTGCAAATTGGTTTATTATTGAAAATGCTGCTTTATCTTCGAGTTTTCAAGAAGTTTGCACAGCTTTGATTTTATTTTTAACTATTCCAGTTACAATTGCTACAGCTGAAAGATCCTTTTCAAAATTAAAAATCACAAAAACTTATCTTCGAAGTACCATGGGCCAAGAGTGTTTGAGTAATTTGAGTATTCTGTCCATTGAGCACGAAATGGCCAATCGTTTGAGAAATAACTTGGATCAAATTATTCACAAGTTTGCTGATTTGAAAGTAAGGCGCATTAAATTCTGAATATGCATATCACAACTTTGAGAACTCAAAAATTGTTTATTTTATTCACTGTTTGGGGGGTGGAGTGGAAAAATTTGAATGATTTAAAGAATTCTTCTAATAGGGGCCCCTTAATGAAAATCTGACTGGGGCCCCTATTTCCCATTTCCCCCCAAAAATACTACAATATACCAACATACAAAAAATATACAATTGGGCAAAATCTGAGCTAATTAAATACCAAAAAGTATTTAAAATACCACATTCGCACACCCTGCTGCCAAGCGCTTCTCATTCCCTCTCTCTCTCGCAAACACTTCCACGTCTCGAATATGTTGTTATACATGGCATGTAGAAATTTAGAAGCAGAAAATGAAAAATCATATCTTAACCAAAATGGAAACATGTACAAAAATTCAAAAAATGGTTTGACTTCATTTTTTAAATATTCTTTTTGCCCAAAATTTAATTTGTCTCTTTTGCGAACAAATAATAAATAGCGTAAATCGTAAGCTCATATATGTATGTATGAATAGACTGACTGAGTACCGGGTATAACGTAAAGCCGCGGCCTTTGCCGCGGCTCACAACGTTCCCGCTCGTTTTTGGTTTATTTTTTTGATTCGCAATTTTATACGCATTTAAAAAAATATTTCTTTAGTTTTTCATCTAAATCAATGTCATTTGCTTTTCAACATTTCGGTCAGAAAAAATCGTTTCTCACAAAGGAAGTTGCCATTGAATTTATTGAAAATACCTTCAAGAGATTTTATTTTGACTACAAATATTGTTGATGGCTTCTTCAGCCCAACCGCTGACACCATATGAACAACGTCGAATTTTATTTATCATTGTAGTCCAATGTACTCTATGGAGTCATCGTTAAGTTGGCTGTGTATACCGGCTTCTATATCTTCTGTCTGCTCTGCCATGTCTAAGTCAGCAGGAACACTTAAACAACTGGACGATTCCATTGGGGAAATATCAATTTCCAGCCATGGCACTGGGTCAGGCTCATCATTTGTCTTAACACCCAAAATTTCTGTATTTGTCGCTACATTAAAGGAATTTATGGTGTAACAATATTAAAATTCAGTATTAAAAAATTAACAAACAATGAACGAAATACATATGTACTTATCAATCGCGTGGACGTCACAAACATACATTCTGCATCTCTACTACATAAAGCATTTATTGTTATTTATGCTAGACATGTAATCAATTACTACCAACAAGAAAGTTGTTACCTGTCAGTTATTTGCGCAACCTAAATTGGAACTCGAGTGGAGTTGCGTGGTCATGCAAACCACCTTTGGGCCGCATTGCTCCAAAAAAGTACTCTAACGGATCTTGAGATATCCGGTATATTATAAGGTATCTCATACCGTACTTCTCCGCAACATACTCAAACAATTCATCTAATGATTTATTGCTCACTAGAATACCTTTTTTAAAGGGCAAACTCTTCTTGCCACTTGGTATCATTATTTGAGACATAACATCGGACATCTTACATAAGATCTGTCGCTGAGCCTCTAGACTTGTTCCGAAGGGCTGTTTTGTCGGAATAGAATAACTTGTTGACAGCTTGACGTTAAAAACGTCAAACCAATCTGTTGGGTTTCCCAGCCCGATATTAAGTCGACATAAATTAAGTCATAGCCAGTGGTGCAGCAGTAACTTAATTGCCTTTAATTGTTTGCTATTTTGTACTGCCCACTGCAATAATCATTGTACCTCGACTTAAGTTCCCTCACGGCAGCAGCCTATACATCGCTTTCTCGGATCATCGCCTTCTTCGTCGCTCTCTCTATCTTTTATTATCGCTCTCTAGGATCGTCGTTCTCTTGCTTACATTAGGGCACGGGAAATTCGGCCCTCATATAGTCGGCATCTATCACTTACAGTCGGCACCTTGCACTCATACTGTCTTGAGCTGATCTTCGTGGCCATCAGACCGTCTTTTATCGTCTTTAATTCGCATCGATCGTTCACCCACATACATACATATATAAGTTAACGAGAGTTAACTGAATCTGCCACTGGATGGAGCGGACTCTGCATTATTGTCGAATAAGCAGTTTTCGTCATCTGTGGGATTGCGATCGGCGTGACCGATCGCCCGGATGCCAGCCATCAACAAAACACCACTCAAGATGCGCTGGGTCAGCACTTTGGCTGGATAGCAACCAGCGTCGTGGGCGGCAGCGAAGGGCTTGCCTTTAGGAGTTTAGGATACTTAAGTTTAGTCTTTAGCGGTCAGCCGAGTGGCAGCAACATATTCGTTCTCGCCTTGCAGGCCCTTATTACTCACATTGTAATATCTTTGTACTTAATTCCATCTTATCCGGTTTAATATCAATAAAGATTGTGAAACAAATCTATACTTGTGTCCAATTAAATAATTACTTATACACATACGCAAGACGTCGGTCTACATATAGTCTGGAGCTGATCGTATCGCATCATATCTCGTTCGTTGCATCGGCCTTTAATCGGTCTTTACGCACCTCGCTTAAACATCCATACATATGTATGTACATACGCATTCGTCGGTCTACATTAGACGTCTGCATGAATGCATTCATAACAAAGCCACATTGAGTACATTCGAATTGAGTAGAATATGAGTGAGTGAAAAAGACAGAATGAGACGAATGTGTATACTACTGTTTCGCAAAAAGAATATCTTGTGTCTCATGTCGAAAGACAGAGTATAACGAAAGAAGAGCAAAAGGAAATGAAAACTTCGAAAACATTCGAAGTACTCAAGTAGTTCGCAGAATACTTTGAGTAGCCACTTTGTATGTATGTATGTATTTGCCGGCAAATTCCAACGTGTTGTTTTTGTGTATTGTTTTGTTTAAAGCTTGTGTTTTAGTTTTACTAACAAAATGTGTAATTGTGACCGTCTATAAATTAAATAATTCACAACAAAAAATACATTGCACACATATTTCTTTATTTTTTCCTCTTTCTTTTAGCAGATAACACACACAGCAGAAAACAGCTGACAATATTCGAATGTATTCAATATACAACATTTTATTACTTCTGGTGCTCACTCACTCACTTCGTTTCTTTTCGGGTATATTTTTGTGCAGCCGAGGGAAACACGACTTCAGTCACTCACTCATTCTCATTTCGTTTTGTACAAGTATTCACTCAATTCAATTTTGACTTTGTACATTTGAATGTGTTTTTTTTGCCATTCATGCAGACGTCTAATCTACATATGTACCTATATACCAATAAACTATAACTACTATTAATTTAACCACTCGAACTTTCATTTAACTGAATCGCAACAGCTAGTGAAAAAGCTCATTAGCTTAACACAATCGTTGACCAATTGAATAAAGTTTGCCGTTTCAGATGCGTTGAATACATCCAAGCCCAATGAATAGCAGCGCTTTATTGCACTGGCTGTTGTTCTTGAAGAAATCCTTGTGCCATCCTTGTGCCATCCTTGTGCCATTGCGACTTAGGCGTAGTCCCGTGGCTTCTGTACTGCTTCCAGAGAGTGGTCGTACTCGTAATTTGACGAAACTTTCATCTCGTCGAAATACATACATGATAAATATGTATTTTGCAGCGTTCGCAATTCCTACTCCGGAGCAGCAAGAGGTATGAAAGTATTGCTATGCTCTCGCTACCGCTCTCGTTTTGAACGGTAGCGGCAGCAGAGCCGTAGCAGAAAAAAACGAGGGGGAACGTTGTGTACCTTATACCCGGTACTCAGTCAGTATACACATACATACATACATACATATATGAGTAATGTTCGCAAAAGGGACAAATTAAATTTTGGGCAAAAAATAATATTTCAAAAAAATGAAGTCAAATCATTTTTGGAATATTATATTATACATGTTTTAAATTTTGTTTGCATATGCTTTTTACATCTGCTTCTAAATTTCTACATGACATGTATAACTACATATTTGAGACGTACAAGTGTTTGCGACAGACAGAGAGGGAATGAGTCAGCGCTTGGCAGGCGTTGCGTAGCCACTGAAATTTCATTTGTTTCTTCTGGCCATAATATTGATTCGACCTGATCCATATTCGGCAATCTGGTAGATATGGTAATTTTTCATGATTCTGCGTTTTTGGTTTTCATTTATCTTAAAAATTGTGGATTCCACAGATTTTCGTTCTTTGTGGGGGCGGAAAGGGGCGTGGCAAAATTTTGAAATACACTTGTGCTGGTTTGATATCACAGGAGCTTGAATAGAAAGTTTGGTTGCTCTAGCTCTTATAGTCTCTGAGATCTAGGCGCTCATTTAAACGAATAAGCAAAACAGACAGGGTCGCGTGTGAGAGAGAGCGAGAGGGAACGATGACTTTTTCTTTAGGACGTTGATATGCAATGACTGCACCATCAAGTGGCCAAAGCGAAACCAGCCAATGGCTGTTACGGGCGGATCATAGAACGCAGCCCACCTCCCGCCCAACCTACCGAGGGGCGCTGCCGCATAACGCGCGACTCGTAAACCGAACCGATCGCGGACATGCAGGAAAGATAGTTGTTAGACTAGTGTTCGAGGAAAAGTAGAACTAATCTAACTAAAGAAGAAAAGTAATTACTAATTACGGGAAAGATGTAGGAGTATCAGTAATTTAAGACTAGGAAGGGAGTTAGTGGTAGATATAATATGATAGAGGGAATTATAATCTGAGCATAGGACCCTAAATGGTTCATGCAAGGAGTAATTCGATCTACAAAGTGGAAGAAACAAGGGTGTATAATTTCTAGTGCTTCTAATAGGAATCGTGAAGTTTATGCGGCTCAACAGGTCAGGGCTATCTACGTCACCCTTGATCAAGTTGTGCACAAAAATCACACCAAGCATTTTCCTACGATTAGCTAAGGTTGGAAGGTTTATTAAAAGCAATCTATTAGAGTAGGACGGCAGTCTCACACTTGCATCCCAGTTTAGGCCGCGAAGAGCAAAAAGTAAAAAGTTTTTCTGAACTGATTCTATACGGTCCCGATGTACGTTGTACTGAGGGCACCATACACAAGAGCCGTATTCTAAAATCGGACGAACCAGAGAGGTGTAGAGAGTCTTTGTTATATAGGGGTCGTCAAATTCCTTTGACCACCTCTTTATAAACCCAAGCACGCCCATGGCCTTATTCACCATGGTAGAAATCTGTTCTGAAAACTTTAACTTGGGATCTAATAGAACACCAAGATCATCAACCCGGGTAATTCTCTCAATAGAACCACCACAAAGGGTGTAAGGAACCACAAAGGCGCTGGAGCGATGAAAAGTCATTACTTTACATTTTGAAGCGTTAAGGTTTAATAAATTTGCACAACACCAAGACTGAAATCTATCGAGATCGGATTGCAACCTGGATTGAAAGAAATGTCCTACTGGACACAGAGCTTAACATCATCCGCATACATTAGTACTCGAGAGTATGTTAATACAGAAGGTAGGTCATTTATAAAGAGAGTAAAGAGTAAGGGGCCTAGATGGCTGCCCTGAGGTACACCCGAAGTCACCATAACTGGAGAGGACAGGGAGTTTTTGAAAAGGACTCTTTGAGACCTAGAACACAGGTAGCTAGAGATCCATCTCAGGAGATTGGGCGGGAACCCTAGAAGGTCGAGCTTTTGTGCTAGGAGGGAATGGTTTACAGAATCGAACGCTTTACTAAAATCGGTGTAAACAACATCCGTCTGCAAATTACCTTGAAAGCCTTTTATTATAAAGGAGGTAAACTCCAATAAATTTGTAGTGGTTGATCTCCGCCTTATAAATCCATGTTGAGTTGGAGATATAAGTGATCTGCATAGGTGCTGCAGGTGCGGAGTTAAAATTTTCTCAAACACTTTAGGAATAGCGGATAACTTAGATATACCTCTATAGTTCATTGCGTCAGACTTGCTACCTTTCTTATGGAGAGGAATTATAAAAGACTCCTTCCATATCGGGGGAAAGCATGAAGAATTTATAGATAGGTTGAACAGTTTAAGCAACGGCCCACACAGAGACTTGGCACAGTACCTGAGTACGCAGCCGGGAACTCCGTCCGGACCCGGTGAGAACACCGGCTTTACTGTTCGTAGATCATGAAGCAACGAGCTTTCATTTAGCAAAGGACAGAAAATGCCGTTCGACCTCGGTAAACCTTATGGATACGGCTGACCAGAGTAAACGTCCTGCGAATAGGTAGTTTGGAAAAAACGGGCAAAAAGATCGGCAATTGCCTGATCATTATCTGCCGACGTATTACGGAAGGATAGCGAGGATGGGTGTGCGGACGTTCTACGCTTACTGTTTACGAAGCTGTAGAACTGTTTGGGGTCCTTAGAAAAACTTATCCTGCATCGAGATAGGTAATTCTGATAGCATTGAGCTTTAAGAACTGAAAAGTTTGACCGAGCTATTACATAATGAGAGAGAAGAAGAAGAGCCAAATTCTTGAAATTTTTTATAAAGTCTTGATTTTAAGTTTTTTAGATGAGATAGCTCCTTGGTAAACCAAGGGGGTTTTCTTGATCTAATCGGACAGGATAGTGGGACACAAGAGACAACGAGAGGGAACGTTGTGAGCCGCGGCAAAGGCCGCGGCTCTACCTTATACCCGGTACTCAGTCAGTATATATATACATACATATATGAGCCTACGATTTATGAAATTTATTATATGTTCTCAAAAGGGACAAAAATAATATTTAAATTAAAAAAATGAATTTTTTGGAATTTTTATACATGTTTCCATTTTTGTTTACATATGCATGCTTTGTACATATATCTGCGCCTACATTTCTACATGACATGTATAACTACATATTTGAGACGTACAAGTGTTTAGGACAGAGAGAGAGAGGAGGGGGCATGAGTCAGCGCTTGGCAGGCGTTGCGTAGCCACTGAAATTTCATTTGTTTCTTCTGGCCATAATATTGATCCGATCTGATCCAGATTCGGTAATCAGGTAGATATGGTATTTTTTCATGATTCTACGTTTTTGGTTTTCTCGTATCTTCAAAATTGTGGATTCCACAGATTTTCGTCTTTTGTGGGGGCGGAAGGGGGCGTGGCAAAATTTCAAAACAAACTTGTGCTGGTTCGGTATCACAGGAGCTTGGATAGAAAGTTTGGTTGCTCTAGCTCTTATAGTCTCTGAAAACTAGGCGCTCATTTATACGAATAAGCAAAGCAGATGGGGTCGCGTGTGAGAGAGAGCGAGAGGGAATGATGACTTTCGAAATGGTTTTCTTCATTGTAGCTATAATAATGATCCGATCTGATCCAGATTCAACACTCTGATAGAAATGGTCATTCTCTATGACTCTGCGTTTTTAGTTTTGTCGTATCTTCAACATTGTGTACGCCACAGACTTTCGTCCTTTGTGTGGGCGGAAAGGGGCGGGGCGAAATTTTGAATTACATTTGGAGTAGTGTGATCACACAGGAGACTGGATACAAAACTTGGTTGCTCTAGCTTTAATAGTCTCTGAGATATAGGTGCAAATGAAGACGGACGGACAGACGGACAGACGGACGGACGGACGGACGGACGGACGGACAGACAGACATGGCTATATCGACTCGGCTATTGATGCTGATCAAGAATATATATACTTTATGGGGTCGGAAACACTTCCTTCTGTGCGTTACACACAACCGTTATCCCCACAAATCTAATATACCCCTATACTCTTCGAGTACCGGGTATAAAAAGTGAGTCCAGTGCATCATAGAAAATGTTTGTGCCTGTCGTAACATCACTGCACAAATATAAAGCGGACCAATCAAAATCCCTAATGAGGTTATTAAGCTTCGTAAACTCGGCTTTCCGGAAGCAGCGGACACTTTGGGGTGGTCTACCCGACCGATCCAGTACAGTTCGTCCTAGGTCGAGCGACACTTCGAAAGTAGGATGGTAGGCATCTTCAGGTATAGAGAGCGGGGGGACTCGAGTTAACAACGCTAGATCAAGAAATCGACCCAAGGAGTTTTTAACATAGTTAACTTGAGACAGAGACAGGTCAATCAAGCCGTCAACAAAGTCATGACGTGCCATGGGTACCAGGTTGTTAGACTCATTTGCCGAAGACCAAACAGTTCCTGGTAAGTATAAGTCACCAAGAACTATCATGTGACCTTTGTAAGATAGCGAGGAAGAAATAGCGGTTAAGGCGGACAAATGCTGCTCGTAAATTGCGACATCCGAAGAAGGTGGAACATACGAACAAGTTATAAAAACGAATAAAGCGGGAAGAATCAGTCTTACACACAGAAATTCCAGTTCCTGCTGGATCTGGACTGTGAAAAGTTCCGACGTGAAGTTTGAGTCCACAGCAATCAGAACCCCTCCTGCACGTCGAGACGAACGATCCTTTCTATAAGTTGTGTACCGACCTGCCAAAACTTCGGAACTAAGAATGTCCGGCTTTAACCAGGTTTCGGTAAACACAATAACGTGGGATGCCAATGCGACACTATCCTGGAAAAGAATGCTGAGCTTACTACGCAAGCCTCGAACATTCTGATAGGTCACTAAAAGAGAGTTTGTTAGTTTTTTGGACGGGTGGAGGTAGAGCGGGAAGATGACGAAGGAGCACTGGTCTGATTAGTTGGCAGAGTTATTGGGGGCCTAGTCTTCTTCTTTGCCTTAAACTCCTTCACCACCGAATTCTGCGGCCAAAATTTGGCAGAACAGATGGTGTTAAAGTGAGTTTGGGAGACACTTATTTTAAAAGAAGATATCTCCCTGGCATAAGAGAAGTTAAACTTTTCCACCTTAAACTCAACGGCTTGTATGCGGCTTTGGATATAAGCCGTCACATCTTTAATTGTGGAGTCAGGGGCAAGTCGTGCGACAAAAACTTGTCTCTTTGGTGGGATCCCCACCAATCTTGTCACCACAGGCCTATCACCTGTGATGGTAATACCCGGTGGTCCGGGACGTATATTGACTGGTGGGGTCGGAGTTGAGGGGACAGCTAATGAGTTAGCGGACATTACGGACACGGAAGCTACAGACGATTTTGGCTGCATGCCCTCCGACGCGATAAATTCGGCTACCGAATTTTCATCGCCAGCAGCTGTCGTTGCCTTCGGAGTAGCGAACGAAATCAACTGCTGCACTATTGGAGTGGTCGGAGTCAGCTTGTCAGCATCGGCCGGCCGAGGGGCAGTTGGCACATGCAGATCCCGCGGAGTGACCTTTTTGCGCCTAGGAGACTCAGTCAGTAGTTTGAAACTATTGAACTGAGACTCCATGGCTAGGAGCCGATCGTATTGCTCTTTGAAGCCCACGGTCAGCTCCCTAAAGCCCTTCCGGGTCTGCCTCATAAACGCTGCCATCTCCTTCTCAACCGGACGGCATGCCTCACAGCTTTAATGCAGGCCATTCCTTTTTGAGATGGCATCACCCACGAGACCGGTGATCCCGGCGCATTTAGCGTGCACTACGCTATCGCAGAGCCAGCAGGGGATACTCGGCTGGTCATGGGTGATCTGCTTCTTGCAGGTTTTCTTAACACAGACCACAGAGAATTCCATTTTAAAATGTAAAAATTATTTTATTTTTTTTCTTCAAAAAAAACTGATATCAGACCAGTGTGCCAAAATAAACGCCAAGAGAGGAATAAGTAAGAATGAGAGCGGTTACCGCAGCTACACTTGAGAGAGAGAGAGCGCTACTGCACAGAAAATATCGAGAGCGAGAGAGGAAGAACAGTTATTTAAGTGTGGGTAATAGGGAGAGAGTGATAAATCAGCAAAACTAATAGGTGAGAGCGGCTAAATATGATACTGTGTGTACTTACGAAAAGCACAAACAAAAACACGCTGTTAGGCGATGCAAAAATAATAATTTAAATTATGTTTTTCACAGTAAATAGGCATGCACTCGCGATCAAGAAATAGATGATATAGGAGGTTGTTAATTTATGAATTTTTTTAGGGGTTATTTTCATAAAACACCGGCTGTTTAAGCAAAATAGGAAGAGAGTAAGCGGAGCGCAAAACAAAAACACGTCTGATTACTACAAAGAGAATCGAATTCGAAATGGTTTTCTTCATTGTAGCTATAATAATGATCCGATCTGATCCAGGTTCAACACTCTGATAGAAATAATCATTTGCTATAATTCTGCGTTTTTAGTTTTCTCGTATCTTCAACATTGTATACGCCACAGACTTTCGTCCTTTGTGGGGGCGGAAGGGGGCGGGGCGAAATTTTGAAATACATTTGGAGTAGTGTAATCACAGAGGAGACTGGATACAAAACTTGGTTACTCTAGCTTAAATAGTCTATGAGATATAGGCGCAAATGAAGACGGACGGACGGACAGACGGACGGACGGACGGACGGACGGACAGACAGACATGGCTATATCGACTCGGCTATTGATGCTGATCAAGAATATATATACTTTATGGGGTCGGAAACGCTACCTTCTGGGCGTTACACACAACCATTATCCCCACAAATCTAATATACCCTTTTACTCTTCGAGTACCGGGTATAATTAGGCGGCACAGTCCATCAGACGGATAACACAACAACAAAAAATTGTTGAATTTACATAGCGCTGTAAACAATAACACGGAAACGGCGCGGCGAAAGCGGATAATGAGAGCGGTGAGAACACACGGGGAAGAAAGCAGTTATTCCCGTGGGTGAGAGCGGTGAGAAGCGATTAACCGTTACAGGGAACGCTGGAACCGGCACGAGACTATAACAACGGGCACCCGACGGAAAGTGAGCCTTTTGCGAAAACCACGCGGTAAGTAAGGAAGAAAGCTGCAACAAAAAAAAAAAAAAACGAAAATGTACAGGCGCCCAGCAACACTGCTCGCACGCAACGTGAGGCGGCACGAAGAAGCCCAGCGGGGCGGCCCCTCCTGTAAGGAGAGGGTGCAAGATTTCGTGTCCAGCCAAAACCGTGTGCTGAGGAGCGGCGGGTACAACGGCGGGCCCACGCATCAGCGATGGGCGGCCATGCCCGCGAGTGGAGACGTGGAGGAGCGGCGGGGAGGATCGCCGGAGCTGCAGCTGATGGCGTCGTCCCTGGTGTCGCCGGAGCCGTCCGAGAGAGCCGAGGTGACGCCGGTGGTCTCGCCCAGCGCGAGCGAGGACGACGACGTCGTCATCGTCGACTGGCAGTCGGGGGCGGCGGTGAAGCAGGCGGGCCGGGAGGCCGAGCGGCTGCACGCGGAGAAGGAACGTGTGCGGGAGGCTACACAAAAACTGCAGCAACGGATCCGGGAGATCCACGAAGCGAGGCGGCTCCGAGAGGAGGGGAGCAGCAGCAGCGACAGCGTGGATGATGAGCAGCCCCAACGGCCGGAAGAAGCACGGCCCCGACCGGTCGAGCCGGCCGCGGAGGAGGAGTGGCAGCGGAGGCTTCGGCAGGCTGAGGCCGAGGAGGACGAGCTGTGGGAGCCGATGGCGGAGGAGGCCCAGGAGGACCGCGGCCCCGAGGAAGTCGAGGAGCCCCGCAGGAGCTCTTCACGTGGCGGGAGGGGCGCCCAGCCATGCCCCAGCAGCACCAGCAGCAGCAGCCGGCACAGCAGGCGCAGCCCCAACAACCCCAGCCTCGGGCTCAGCAGTGGCAGCAGCACCACCAGCAGCATCAGCAGCAGCATCAGCAGCATCACCAGCAGCAGCATCACCAGCAGCATCACCAGCAGCATCACCAGCAGCAGCAACACCAGTGGGCAGGCCCGGAGCGGGCGGTGGTCGGCCCGTACATCGCCCAGGAGGTGCGAACAGCGGTCCGAAATGGACTGCTGTGGCACCACCAGGTGCTCCACATAACGTGGGCGTTGGGTGCGGCTCCAGCGACGGCCACACCAGAGGAGGAGGAGGCCTGGGTGTGGGAGGAGCCAGCGCCTCGAGCCAGTAACCCGCGGGACCCGAGGGGGCGGTCCGCAGCGGCCGACCATATGGGCCAGGCAGCGACGGCAACGGAGACGGCGGCCTCGACGGCGGCAGCGACGGCAACGGAGACGGCGGCCTCGACGGCGGCAGCGACGGCAGCGGCGACGACGACGAGGACACCGACGAGCCCGGAGGCGGAGCCAGCCCACGCGACGAAGGAGCCATGGGAGCGCGGGCCATGGGAGCGCGGGCCATGGGAGCGCGGGCCATGGGAGCGCGGGCCATGGCAGTGGCCAGCTCCGGTCGTGGCGCCCGACAATCCACCGATACTGAAGCTACAGCGGTCGTGCCCCGAGCCACAAAGGGAGGTGAAGCGGCCCCTGTTACAGCGGCAGGGCTCGGCGCCCGCCCGAGTGGACTGGGTGCCCCTTCCCCGAGAGGAGTGGCCCGCCTCGGTGACGCGCGCCCAGGCCCAGATCCGACTCCACGGGAGGAGGGTCAAAAAGCTGGTGAGTGAGCGGGGCGTGCGGTACCGGATCGCTATGTCGGCCACTCGCACGGAGGTGTTCCGTGAGGGACGGTAGGGAACGCAGGGAGGAGAAGAACTCCATCGCTGCGGAGAGAAGAATAAAGAATAAAGAACAAAATCCCAAAATTTAAAAGGCCGAGTAGTTACCTGGTGAGGGAAGGGGGCGAAGCGAGGCCAAAGAAGCAGTAGACACGAGGCAAGTACACGAAACGACCCGCGGGATCGGAAGGGTCAGAGAGCACCTCTGGGTCGCAGACCGGCACCATCTGGCAACCTCGGGCCTGAAGGGGCGCTAGAGGGCGCCAGGGAGCGAGCGATCGCAGAGGCCGCGCGCGCCCACCAGGTTCGAATTCAAATTCGGGCGGAGGAGGGCCGACTGGAGTTCCGCGGAAAAGGAAGTTTTCCGCTTCCGAAAGAAGGAGGGGAGTGTGAGGAACCGGGTGCCTCACAGTACTGTGAAGGCTGACGGACGGGATAATGATGACGGGCCGGATAAGGCTGATGGACCGGATAAGGATGACGGGTCGGTCGCCACAGATATCCGGAGGCCGCCAATTCGCCGCGGGCGCTCGCTCGGAGAGGGGCGGATAGGCCACAAGCGGGGGAGAGAACATAACGGTGAGAGGGAGCGGCTCTCACCGGGAACCACGGGATCGGACCAACAGAGGCCCGACGCAGGCCCAAATATGGGCATGTCGACGGGTCACCGCCCAGATCCCGTTACGAAGAGCGTGGGGACCCTCAGAAGAGCGATGGAAAATCACTGGCGGCGGAGGTCCCGTTAGGTTCGGCCTATATAAGGAGGCCGGCGCCTACAGCGGGCCTCTTTTACGCACGCGCGACTGTACTGGAGTGATCGACGTCGAGCAGTAGTGAAACAGTGTCGAATCCGCGAGTGGAAAGTGACCAAGGAGAGTGATCGAAGTGAATAAGGAAAACCAGGAGGAAACCAGGACAGGAACAAGTCCTACACCGGAGCACCGAGTGAGTCGAGTACGGAGAACGGGATTCAAGGGCAGTCAGTGGTGATACAAGTAAAGGGCGAACCGTTGAGTGCGAGTTCAGAGTGGCGGATCGAAGCAGTGGCCGGGATCATTGGCCCCTGAACACTGGCATCGACGCCGCTACGCCTGGAGACAGCCACGCGACTGACAGATTCCCCCGTACGAGATCAGAACAATAATACGAGGGGGAACGTTGTGAGCCGCGGCAAGGCCGCGGCTCTACCTTATACCCGGTACTCAGTCAGTATACACATACATACATACATACATATATGTATGAGCAATGTTCGCCAAAGGGACAAATTAAATTTTGGGCAAAAAAAATATTTCAAAAAAATGAAGTCAAATCATTTTTGGAATATTATACATGTTTTCAATTTTGTTTGCATATGCTTTTTACATGTGCTTCTAAATTTCTACATAACATGTATAACTACATATTTGAGACGTACAAGTGTTTGCGACAGAGAGAGAGGGAATGAGTCAGCGCTTGGCAGGCGTTGCGTAGCCACTGAAATTTAATTTGTTTCTTCTGGCCATAATATTGATTCGACCTGATCCATATTAGGCAATCTGGTAGATATGGTAATTTTCCATGATCCTGCGTTTTTGGTTTTCATTTATCTTAAAAATTGTGGATTCCACAGA
The DNA here is from genome assembly GCA_035041765.1 of Drosophila algonquin. NCBI lineage: Eukaryota > Metazoa > Arthropoda > Insecta > Diptera > Drosophilidae > Drosophila > Drosophila algonquin. The sequence goes on along the minus strand of JAWNKY010001097.1, from coordinate 139,917 downwards.
TTTTCGTCCTTTGTGGGGGCGGAAAGGGGCGTGGCAAAATTTTGAAATACACTTGTGCTGGTTTGATATCACAGGAGCTTGGATAGAAAGTTTGGTTGCTCTAGCTCTTATAGTCTCGGAGATCTAGGCGCTCATTTAAACGAATAAGCAAAACAGACAGGGTCGCGTGTGAGAGAGAGCGAGAGGGAATGATGACTTTCGAAATGGTTTTCTTCATTGTAGCTATAATAATGATCCGATCTGATCCAGATTCAACACTCTGATAGAAATGATTATTCGCTATAATTCTGCGTTTTTAGTTTTCTCGTATCTTCAACATTGTATACGCCACAGACTTTCGTCCTTTGTGGGGGCGGAAGGGGGCGGCGTGAAATTTTGAAATTTATTTGGAGTAGTGTGATCACAAAGGAGACTGGATACAAAACTTGGTTGCTCTAGCTTAAATAGTCTCTGAGATATAGGCGCAAATGAAGACGGACGGACAGACGGACAGACGGACAGACGGACAGACGGACGGACGGACGGACAGACAGACATGGCTATATCGACTCGGCTATTGATGCTGATCAAGAATATATATACTTTATGGGGTCGGAAACGCTTCCTTCTGGGCGTTACACACAACCGTTATCCCCACAAATCTAATATGCCCCTATACTCTTCGAGTACCGGGTATAATAAGCCCTAGCCCTAAACCATAGTCCGTAAAGTAGTCATAAGAAAGCTTAAAACCTAACAATAAACAAGTGTCGCACAGAAAACCCCGTCTTATTACTTGTCGTAGAGGCAATATTTATAAATTCGTTGCATTGAGCCCAGCTACCGCAAGCGGACACAGAAAACGGTTCGTTACAGTACTCCTACATAAATGCCAAATATTTTGCGTAGAGAGCTGGATTACGGACGAATTTGCGCTCCATGTTTTCCAGACGCCGCTTTGCCTGCAAATAGGAATCGCCCAAGGACTCCAAACTTCGCTTTAAAGGCAAGCGAACTGAGTATTCCCCAGAGGGTAAACGAGTGTGAGTGCTAACGAAATGCTCCTCGCAATGAAGCTCCTCCTTTGTTGCCCTAGCGATCGGCTCAAAGATGTGCTCCACTTCCCAAAATTGACGAACCAAGTCATCGAGCCGAGTGCTGTGATTGATGTCATCCGAAGATTGGGTTGCGATGAACGACGAGAGAATGGAGGCCGAGTGCCCGCCACCAGATAGAATCCATCCAAAATGGGTCTTCTGTAGCAAGGGTAATCCAAGCGCCAGCTGAATTTGTCCCACACACAGCAGCTCGAAGAAGAGTCCGGCTCCGATGAGCAGATCAATCCGCTGCGGCTGGTAGAACGAAGGGTCAGCAAGCTGGATATGCGAAGGTATACGCCAATTAGCTGTGCTAATCGACGAGCGAGGTTGATGATCCGTGATCTTCTGGGCAACGACGGCTGTGATGCTAGTGGTGAACTTTGAAATCCGAGACTTCAGAACGAGATCCACCGAGAGACCTTCTGTTGAGAAGCTAGCATCGCCTATGCCAGAGACTGCGGTGTGCGATTTAGTTTTTCGAAGTTTAAGTTGATTGGCTAGACGACTTGTCACGAAATGCAATTGAGATCCGGAGTCCAAAAGTGCACGACAAGGGACGAAAGTTCCAGAGCTGTTTTTGAGGAGAACGACGACAGTGGCTAATAACACAGCATCAGACGGACTTTGGGATATGAGGGCTTGCGACAATGGGGGTGACAACGCAACCATGGCGGTATGGCTTGGTTGTGCTTGCGATGCTTCGTTCGGGGAACCGAATTGAACGGTCTCTGATGAACGACCGAAATGCAAGAGGGAGTGGTGCTTCAATCGGCAGGTACGGCAGGGACCTGATCGGCAATCCTTCACGTGATGGCCCCTTCGTAGGCAATTCACGCATAAGCCTAGCCTCCTTGATTCTTTGTGGCGCTCATCCGGCGATAGCCCCTTAAAGCGCTCGCAATTTGCACTTGTATGGCTCGAGCCATCACAAAACGCACAAGAAACCGGAGCGGGAGCGCTCGATGCCACGAAAGCCTTTCTCTGCTTCGTACTCACGGTTTTCTCAGCCTTGCCAACCTGACCATCTTGCCCTTGCATGGCGTGTTGAATGCCCTTAAGAGTGCGACATCTGTTATCCAGAAATGTGGACAATTTCTCCCAGGATGGAAGGCCTTGATTCGACGCGACTTCTTCCCATTTGGTTTGCGTTTCTCTGTCCAAGTTCCGCCAAATTGCATAGACGATTATCGCGTCTGCAATCTCCTCCTTTGATCCCAGCGCTTGCAACGCGCGAAGATGTGAGGTGGCGGCATCCACAAACGCCCGCAACTTGCCCACTGATGAGTCGCCACGAGTCAGCCCAAATACCGCTCTGTTGTGTGCCTGTAAAATGAGACGTTTGTTAGCAAATCTGGATTTTAGAATGTCTAAAGCTGTGAGATAGTTATCCTCGGTCATCTCCAACGAACTGATGGTGTCCAGGGCCACTCCGCTTAAACAGGACCGCAAGTGCTGCAGCTTCTCGATAGAAGTAAGCTCCGATTTACTATCGATGACCGCTGTGAACATAGAATAGAAACTGGTCCACTCCGTATACTTTCCGCTAAACTTGGGCAGCTGCAGTTGTGCCAGGCGCGATCGATTTGCCATGTATATAAGGGATTGGGATTCGTTGGGTTCATTCGAAACGTGGAACAATGCGAGGGCTGAGAGCGCTTGGCTAACTCCCGCTGAAGATCCGTCCTCAATGATAATAGAGACGAATCGAATTGCACAGGTATTTCACTGGACACTGATTCAAAATCCACATCCTCCAAACTGGTGTGTGCCACAATAAAGTTAGCTTCCAGTTTCGCCAGTGATTCCAACATTCCTTTCAGGTCGTACTTATCCATTTGGCGCAGCTTTTCGAAATCCAATTGGGTGACAAGTCCCTGCAGTCTGTTGAGAATAGCCGTTGTTTTGAGCTTCAAAAAAACAATCCGGCTAGTAGGTTAGGTTAGGTTAGGTTAGGTTACAGCGGCTGCCCGACTCACTGGGAGCCCAGCACACTTAGGCCGTTTCCGGCCCGTTGTGATACAGCGGGGGAATCTGCCCCTTCTCGCATTGCGAGACCTATGGTCAACAGCTGTCCCAGCCTGCAGCTTCTATGAAGTTAGCTATCTTTCTGGGACATATGGTGGACATTACCGAAATGTCTGAAATGAAGGGCGAGCGCTGTAGCCTTCTTCTGCTGAGAGCTGGGCAAGAGCAGAACAGGTGTTCCACCGTTTCCTCCTCTTCCTCGTCTCTGCAGCTACGGCAAAAATCATTGTATGGGGCGCCCAGTCTATTAGCATGGGTACCTATTAACCAGTGCCCCGTTAGGGAGCGTATGACTGCGCTGCGCCTTCGTCTGCCGAGCCTGCATAGCTCAGAGGTGCGCTTCCTATCTATGGTTGGCCATGTTTGCCGAGTTATACGACAACGTGGTACTGATTGCCACTTGTTGTCTGTTAGTTGCTTATATTGCTCCTTTATTATGAGCCTACATGTGGCCATCGGCATACGAGTATCCTCCTTGTCTTGGAGAAGGGGGATTGTAGTGCCATGTCTGGCCAGCTCGTCTGCAATACAGTTGCCCTCGATGTCCCGGTGGCCCGGGACCCATATAAGGCTGATAACAAATTGCTGAGCCATCTCGTGAAGAGATTTGCGGCAATCTGCAACGGTGGCCGAGTTTGCGGAGTACGCATTAAGCGATTTGATTGCAGCTTGGCTATCACTATAGATATTTACGCGGGTTACCGTGGCGGTAGTTTCCTGAAGGCAGTTTAGGGCTTCCTTGATTGCAATGACCTCCGCTTGGAAGACGCTGCAGTGATCAGGGAGTCTAAAGGAGTGCTAAATGTTTAGCTGTTCGGAATATATACCTTCTCCGACCCTATTGTTCAGCTTTGATCCATCTGTGAAGATGTTTATGGCCCCTTTAGGGCCTGGGGTCCCTCACTCCATTCGTCTCTGTGGGGGATAATTGCATAGAAGGGGGTATCTGTATATTCCCTTGGAACACAGTAGTCCGTTTTAGTAGGGACGGAACTGCCGTTTAGTATTGAGGAGTGACCTGTGTGCTGTGGTGCCCATTGGTCGGAGTCTCTCAGTCGTATTGCTGCCATTTGTGCCCTTTCTTTTCCTGCGAGGGCAAGGCTTTGGAGGCACATAATGGCATCTAGCGCATCATTTGGAGTGGTACGAAGAGCTCCGCTGATGCAAAGTCCGGCTAGTAGCACTGGCCAAAAATTCACCAGGTGGAGCGCCTGTCGAAGGTGTGTCATCCGATGCGGACCGGATATTTAAATTGTCGTCACTCATATTAACTATGTGTGTAGAACTTTAAATGTTTGATCCGGCTGCGCAGATCTAACGAGGTAGACTTTATTGCTCTCAATTGCTGCGAATGCCAGTAGAGGGATGCAATGAAAGCGAAGGCGAACCAATGTATATGTATATGTATACACTGCACCGGCACAGAGAAGACCGAAACCAATAGTTATGAACAAGCGAACGATCGAGAATTTACTCTGATTTCGAGTTCAAAATTCCAGAGAGAGGTCAATGCAGCCGCTCGCGAGCGCTGGCTGAAGCAACCGATGAAAGAAGAGACGAAAAATATAACGGCTTAAACTCTATGCAGCCGGTCTCGACAGTAGAGCTGGATCGACCACTCACTACAACATCGATACATCGAATTTTTGTGTCAGCTTTACACAATCGATGTTTTGACTTCGATAGTAAGCGATGATAAACGATAGTAACAAAAACGAGAGGGAACGTTGTGAGCCGCGGCAAAGGCCGCGGCTCTACCTTATACCCGGTACTCAGTCAGTATATATATACATACATATATGAGCCTACGATTTACGAAATTTATTATATGTTCTCAAAAGGGACGAAAATAATATTTAAATTAAAAAAATAAATTTTTTGGAATTTTTATACATGTTTCCATTTTTGTTTACATATGCTTTGTATATCTGCGCCTACATTTCTACATGACATGTATAACTACATATTTGAGACGTACAAGTGTTTAGGACAGAGAGAGAGAGAGGGAGGGGGCATGAGTCAGCGCTTGGCAGGCGTTGCGTAGCCACTGAAATTTCATTTGTTTCTTCTGGCCATAATATTGATCCGATCTGATCCAGATTCGGTAATCTGGTAGATATGGTATTTTTTCACGATTCTGCGTTTTTGGTTTTCATTTATCTTAAAAATTGTGGATTCCACAGATTTTCGTCATTTGTGGGGGCGGAAGGGGGCGTGGCAAAATTTTAAAACAAACTTGTGCTGGTTCGGTATCACAGGAGCTTGGATAGAAAATTTGGTTGCTCTAGCTCTTATAGTCTCTGAGAACTAGGCGCTCATTTATACGAATAAGCAAAGCAGACAGGGCCGCGTGTGAGAGAGAGCGAGAGGGAATGATGACTTTCGAAATGGTTTTCTTCATTGTAGCTATAATAATGATCCGATCTGATCCAGATTCAACACTCTGATAGAAATGGTCATTCTATATGATTCTGCGTTTTTAGTTTTCTCGTATCTTCAACATTGTGTACGCCACAGACTTTCGTCCTTTGTGCGGGCGGAAAGGGGCGGGGCGAAATTTTGCAACACATTTGGAGTAGTGTGATCACACAGGAGACTGGATACAAAATTTGGTTGCTCTAGCTTTAATAGTCTCTGAGATATAGGCGCTAATGAAGACGGACGGACGGACAGACGGACAGACAGACATGGCTGTATCGACTCGGCTATTGATGCTGATCAAGAATATAAATACTTTATGGGGTCGGAAACGCTTCCTTCTGTGCGTTACACACAACCGTTATCCCCACAAATCTAATATACCCTTTTACTCTTCGAGTACCGGGTATAAAAATGTTTTTTTCACATCACTTTTGGATATTCATTGTAAACAAACAGACGCGTCTAATTGGTGTTGGTGGCTTTAAATTTTCAAAATATGAACAGATTTGTGCGAAGTGCAAATTTCGAGGGTAAGTGCATGGATTTAATTATTGCTATTAAATATTTATTTTAGATTTGATCATAAGCAAATCGCGACAATAGCAGTGATGGCGAATCACCCACATTGAAAAGGTGGCGATTCGGTAAGTCCAAGGTCTGACTTCATTTTGAGAGGTTCAAACATGGTAAGACCGCCAGGTGCTTCCACTGTTCCAATGATAATAGAACAAGTGGCAGTGCGTCCAATTTATTCGACCACGTAAAATGACTGCACCCGAGCATTTAATTGGATGAATCGCCTAAAGAATCGACAAAGCCTAGGACCCCTTTTCATTTTAATCAGGCACATACGACCCGTCTTCTGAACGAAAAAAAATATCGAAAGGGCTTTTGCCATACTTGTTTCGCAAGACATGCATCCATTTGTGATTGTGGAGGATCCCGGTTTTAGTGAGTTTGTAAAAGTTCTTGATCCTCGGTACAAACTACCTTCACGAAAAACACTAAGAAACGTCCTTATGAGTGGCATTTACAATGAAATAAAGACGAGATTGTATGTGCTTTTAAATGGTATTGAAAGCTGCGCCATGACAACGGACTGTTGGACTTCGCGAGCTAACCAAGCATATATTACGGTTACATGCTACTTTATTAGGAAGGATTTTGTTTTGCGCGCAGCAGTATTGGCCACAAATGTCAAATTACTTGACAACTCCAATCAGTCAGCTCAAAACATAGCTGCTTCCCTTCAGGTGATCTTTGATGAGTGGAATATTTTTAATAAAATATCAGCCATTACAACTGATAATGCAAGTTCCATGAATTGCATGCGAATTTTTGAAAAAAGAACACCTATCGTGCTTTGCACACACAATCAATTTGGTTGTGCAGGACTGTCTAGCGCTCGATTGCTTAAAACATATTTCCGGAAAGTGCAAACGGATTGTCACGTATTTTAAGTCTAGTCCAATTTCACTTAGCAAGTTAAAAGAAGAGCAACAAACCGAGGAAAAGTACAGCTTGAAACAAGAAGTGTCCACAAGGTGGAACAGCGCATTTTATATGATAGAGAGAATAATTTTAACTAACGATGCTGTTTTAAAAGTGTTTCTTACCACTTCCAAAGAACGACCACCATTAACAGCAGATGAAATTAGTTTGTAAAAAGAGTTAACCTTGCTACTCGAACCGTTTGAAAGTGCTACGATCTCATCAAGTGTTTTAATTACAATATCGCTGATCATACCAATTGTTTGTGGGTTGCTTCATAACTTGGATAGCGTGAAATCAAAAATGAAAACTTCAGAGGGTGTCGAAGTTCATCACTTTTTGATTGATCGTATAATGAAACGTCTCATGCCCTATGAAGAGCTCAGTCTTCCTGTTCGGGGCAGATCCCCACCGAATAGCGGCTGGCCAAATAGCAGCTATTTATTGGCCTTCAGCCGCATATTTCCATTGCTACATATTCATACGTATTCATACATATGTACAGCCCTGGTCATATAAATAGCACAAATCAAAACAGAATATTCCGATCGATAATTTGGACAATATTTTACGTCCGATTTTAAAAATAATGATCACAAACGATAAGTGCATTCTTCCACATGGTATACAGGCAAAAAAATGTTCGTTATCAGTTTTCTCCTTTGCTTTATGCTTAATTTTCGTTCTCGTTCTTGGAAAAAAACCCTCTGAAATAGCCAAAATAATGAGATGCTCCAGAAAGATGGTGTACAACGCACTTAAATTAGTGACGTTAAGCCCAACTTATTTGACTGAACAAAAAAATCGTAAGAAAAAACCAAGAAAAACGGATTCTATGACGGATAGGCTCATAGTGCGGAAGAGCAAAGCGGACCCTTTTAAATCCTCTCGAGAGATTATGAAGGAAATGAATGATGAATATGGTACGAATGTGTCAAGAAGACTAGTGGCTAGAAGACTGAACGAAGCTTCGCTCTTTGGACGCATCAGCAGGAAGAAGCCACTCCTGTCAAAATGAAACATCAAACAAAGATTAAGTTTCGCACGGACCCACCGGGATAAGAGTCTGAAATTTTGGAAAAATGTGCTATGGAGCGATGAAACTAAGATAAATAAAGTAAGATCCGATGGCAAAACATTTGTTCGTCGTCCAGAAGGCCAAGCTCTTAACCCCAGGTACACAATGAAGACCGTGAAGCACGGTGGCGGATGCGTTATGTGTTGGGATGCATTTTCCTGGCATGGCGCGGGTCCGCTCTACCGAATTAATGGCATAATGGATTGTTTCATGTATGCGGATATTCTCAAAAATCAAATGGAACCATTTACATTTGAGAATATGCCTGTGACATGAATATTTCAACACGATAACGACCCAAAGAACACATCTCGTGTCGTTAAAAAGTGGTTGAAGGACGAATCCATCGAAGTTCTGGAGTGGCCGGCCCAAAGCCCTGACCTAAATCCAATAGAAAATCTATGGAATCATATTAAGGTCATGATATCCAGAAAAAAATTTGCCAATCTTGACGATTTGTGGACAGGTGTCCAAGAAGCTTGGAGCTCCATTCCGAAGGAGAGATGTCAGAAGCTTGTGGAAAGTATGGGCCGGAGATGCAACTCAGTTATTGAAAATTATGGATATTCAACTAAATATTAAATTTGTCAAACAATCATAGCTTTTGAGCTTTTTTTTATGAATTATTGGAAATATTTTGAAAGTGTGCTATTTCTGTGACCACCCAAATTTCGCTATTTTTTCATTATTTAATTTGTATCTATTTCGTTTCAAAACATTTTTATATTTTTCCTTATGAATTAACTAGTTAATAAATGAAGCTATAAAGAGCCAAAGTTGTTTTGTAAAAATTTTTTTGAACTAAAAAATGCAATTCATAAGTTGAAAATTTTTTTGTGCTATTTATATGACCATGGCTGTTTATATTCTGTTAATTCTTGCACTTGCTTGCCCTGCTAAACGTTCTCTCAAATGTCGCTCTTCTCTTCGTTATCTATGCTCGGCGTTATCTATGTTTGCCGAGCGAAGCGAAGCTGCGCTCAGCGATCGGAGCGGCAATGTTAGCAATGAGAAGGACAAGCAAGCGCCACTCGCCGTTTAGACATCAATAAAATCAATAAAAAAACACTCGCAATTTTATTTCTGCGCCGCGTTTTATTTAATCGAAATAATTATTCGGCCGATCGGGGATAAAAAGCATTATCCCCACACTTCCAATAATTGGGACGTTGCTTGACCCCAGATTTCAAAAACAAGGTTTTCGATCCCCACTTAACGCCAATAATGGACTCAAAACATTGCAAAATTAATTACTGACCCAAGAAAATTTGGACATTGTTCTTTGGGAGCCACCAACACCAAACCATTCAGTTCCATCACGGAAAAAACTTTTTGATTTTTTAAGTACCAATAAAGCCAATATGTGGAGCACAGATCGGGTCGATTCATTAGCTTCGCATTCTCCCCAAGAAGCAAATCCCTTAGAGTTTTGGAGGGTAAGTATTTGTATATATGTATGTATATATTATACCTTTTTACATTTATATAAATTATATTTATATTATTTTTTTTAGTTCGCTGCAACCAATTCCTCATTAAAATGTATCGCAAGAATTTTATGCATTCCGGCCACTTCGACTGAGTCGAAGCAAATGTTTAGCGAATGTTATCTATAAGTTATATTAGTTATATCTAACGTCACCTGACGTGATTTACTTGAAGTAATTGTTTTTTGTTAATATAAGATATAAATCTTATCTTAATTTGTTAAATCATGCTGTCAAATGAATTTTTTGCTTATTATACCCGGTACTCGAAGAGTATAGGGGTATATTAGATTTGTGCGGATAACGGTTGTGTGTAACGCACAGAAGGAAGCGTTTCCGACCCCATAAAGTATATATATTCTTGATCAGCATCAATAGCCGAGTCGATATAGCCATGTCTGTCTGTCCGTCCGTCTGTCCGTCTGTCCGTCCGTCTTCATTTGCTCCTATATCTCAGAGACTATTAAAGCTAGAGCAACCAAGTTTTGTATCCAGTCTCCTGTGTGATCACACTACTCCAAATGTAATTTAAAATTTCGCCCCGCCCCTTTCCGCCTACACAAAGGACGAAAGTCTGTGGCGTACACAATGTTGAAGATACAAGAAAACTAAAAACGCAGAGTCATAGAGAATGCCCATTTCTATCAGAGTGTTGAATCTGGATCAGATCGGATCATTATTATAGCTACAATGAAGGAAACCATTTCGAAAGTCATCATTCCCTCTCGCTCTCTCTCACACGCGACCCCATCCGCTTTGCCCATTCGTATTTTGTGTCGCCTAGTTCTCAGAGACTATCAGAGCTAGAGCAACCAAACTTTCTATCCAAACTTCTGTGATATCAATTCAGCACAAGTTTATTTCAAAATTTTGCCACCCCCCTTCCGCCCCCACAAAGGACGAAAATCTGTGGAATCCACAATTTTTAATATAAAAGTAAACCAAAAACGCAGAATCATGGGAAATTACCGTATCTACTAGATTGCCGAATCTGGATCAGGTCGGATCATTATTATGGACAGAAGGAACAAATTAAATTTCAGTGGCTACGCAACGCCTGCCAGCGCTTCTCATTCCCTCTCTCACTCGCAAACACTTCCACGTCTGAAATATGTAGTTATACATGTCATGTAGAAATGTAGAAGCAGATGTAAAAATCATAGGTAATAATGGAAACATGTATAAAAATTCCAAAAATGGTTTGACTTCATTTTTTATTTTAAATATTATTTTTTTCCCAAAAATGAATTCGTCCCTTTTGAGAACATATAATAAATTTCATAAATCGTAGGCTCATAAAGGTACATATGTATGTATATACTGACTGAGTACCGGGTATAAGGTAGAGCCGCGGCAAAGGCCGCGGCTCACAACGTTCCAATATTTCATGTCAATCGCTTCAAATTAATTAAAATAACTAAAGTTCTCTAGTATTTGGAACTTTTTATATTTAAACTACACCAAACTTACCTTGGCCAGATAGTAAGTCAGTATATGTATGCATGAATATGTCTCTTATTTTAAAATAAATATTTTTATTAAGTTTATACATTATTTTTTATTCTATTTTTGGTCACCCGGTCAGTCAGTCAGTCAATTTATTTTAAAATATTTAAATGTTATTTTAAAGATATTAATAATATATGTATATGTTAATATAAATATTACAATATAAATAAATTCATAACATGACTTATTTGATAAAAATTAAAGAATTAAATATACATACATATGTATGTCGCTTAAACATTCTTGTTGTTGTTATTTTCATATTTTTTACCCGGTACTCGAATTATAATTAGGTTGGGTGCCACGCTGCGGTTCCACTCGAGTTCCGCGGGGATGGTGTGGCTGTGGCTGGGCGGCGCTGCTTCTCTGGTCACGGGAGGAGGGCGCCTGTCGAAGGTGTGTCATCCGATGCGGACCCGATATTTAAATTGTCGTCACTCATATTAACTATGTGTGTAGAACTTTAAATGTTTTATATTTCCCGCTAACCTTTTCAAGCCAGCTGCGCAGATCTAACGAGGTGGACTTTATTGCTCTCAATTGCTGCGAATGCCAGTAGAGGGATGCAATGAAAGCGAAGGCGAACCAATGTATATGTATATGTATACACTGCACCGGCACAGAGAAGACCGAAACCAACAGTTATGAACAAGCGAACGATCGAGAATTTACTCTGATTTCGAGTTCAAAATTCCAGAGAGAGGTCAATGCAGCCGCTCGCGAGCGCTGGCTGAAGCAACCGACGAAAGAAGAGACGAAAAATATAACGGCTTAAACTCTATGCAGCCGGTCTCGACAGTGCGCTGGGCAGGCTGAAGCAGACGGTGAAAGAGAATGCGAAAACGAATAGAGGGCCGTTAGAACTGTCACGGTCGGCCACAACGACTTTTGGTTCGCTACTTTGTCGACAAATGTTTAGTTAAACCTTCGACACAAGTTTAACTATATGTTTGAACACTTTTTCCACACGATAAGCTCACGGAGATCACGTCGGGGTCACGAAAATGTTGGAAGCTGCCGAGCTTTTTCGGCAACTCTGACTTCACATTTACAAAAATTATACTCCGTTGTTGGGGTTTAGGGTTTGTGTTTATTTTCAATGTTTAGGTATGCCGCTAGGTAATGATGGGCGATGCTGCGTTCGACGACGAATTTGACCGATTTGTGTGCGTATGCACCGAGAGCATGCGAACAGATGATCTTAAATAACACTACTCGACGAATTTCAACTTTTTTTCCGCTGTTTCCAAAAATGACTTTTTCTAATAGATTGGGAGATTTAAATTTTTTTTAAGAATTATGGTTTTTTTTTCATGGAGTAGTTTTTTTTTAAAGAATTTTTAAAAAATCTGGTATTTTTTGTCATAGGTAGTGCTTCTATTTTCACAGGAACAATTGAACGATTTGGTGAGGATCCTGGAACTTCCTAAAAGTAAAGCTCAGATTCTTGGATCTATTTTAAAGGATGCCCGTTTATTGAAGGAAGATGTCAAAATAACTCATTTCCGGACGCGTCACTTGGTTCACGCACAGTTTTATATGACGAAGGATGACATGTGCGTTTGTCACGACATTTTCGGCCTCTTCAGGGAACTGGGTGAAGATTACGACCCAAACGATTGGAGGTTATTTGTTGACAGCAGTAAAGAAACTTTAAAGGCTGTTTTGCTACACAATGGAAATCAAAAGCCGTCTATTCCCATCGCCCATGCTGTTAATATGAAAGAGTCCTATCAAACAATGACTAAATTGTTTGAAAATATTAAATATAAGGAACACCAGTGGAAGGTCGCGTGTGACTTAAAAGTTGTAGCCATGTTAACTGGATTGCAAGGCGGTTATACAAAATACTGTTGCTTCCTGTGCCTATGGGATAGCCGAGATAGAAAAGAGCATTACACAAGAAAGAACTGGGAAAAACGGAACGAAAATACTTTGGGACATCAGAACGTGCAAAATGCTGCTCTTGTGAAAGTCCAAGACATTACCACCATTGCACATTAAGCTAGGACTGATAAAAAATGTTGTTAAAGCACTGGATTACGAAGGTGAATCGATGAATTACCTCAAAACTGTTTTTCCACGTCTGTCGCTGGCAAAAGTTAAAGAAGGCGTATTTGATGGCCCCCAAATTCGAAAACTCCTAAAAGATAATGGATTTGAAAATATTTTATCTACGAATGAAAAAGCAGCCTGGAACTCATTCCGAATGGTTACAACAAATTTTCTTGGTAACAGAAAGAGTGATGATTACGTTAAAATCGTTCAAGACCTACTTAAGAATTATGAACAAATTGGAGCCAACATGTCACTCAAAATCCATTTCCTGCACTCCCACTTAGACTTTTTTCCGCCAAACCTTGGTAATGTTAGTGATGAACACGTAGAGAGATTTCACCAACAATTAAAAGCTATGGAACGACGGTATCAAGGTGTTTGGAATGAGAATATGTTGGGCGACTATGTGTGGACTCTCATAAAAGAATCTGACTTAAATGACAAAAGAAGACAGACAAACCATTTTAAAAATAGTAACAAGCAATAACAATAAAAATATTTAAGTATCATAACACTTAAATAAATTCAAGTATTTTTCGGTATTTTTTCAGATAAAATGAGATTTGGGTCGTTTTGGTCAAACGGTTATAACTTAGCCGTTTGATTTTATATTTTTATAAGTGATACCTTAAACGACGCGTAATTAATGTGTCTATCTAAAACCAAAAATCCAGGCATTCATTTATTTTTTTTTCGATTTTTCCTGAAGTTTCAAAGTCAAAATTTCGGGTAAAAAATACCGAAAAAAATTATAAAATTTCAATTTGGAAGCTTAATATCTGCCAGACGTTAAGTTTCTGCTACAAAGTGTCTGAGTCGGATTTATAGCTGCATTTATCAGCATTTTTTAACTGCAAAGTTCAATACAACCAGTTGTATGAAACGAGAGTTATGTGAAAAATGGAAGCACTACCTATGACAAAAAATACCAGATTTTTTAAAAATTCATAAAAAAAAAACTACTCCATGAAAAAAACCATAATTCTTAAAAAAATTTTAAATCTCCTAATCTATTAGAAAAAGTCATTTTTGGAAACAGCGGAAAAAAAAGTTGAAATTTGTCGAGTAGTGTTATTTGACTTCATTTTTTTGAAATATTATTTTTTGCCCAAAATTTAACTTGTCCCTTTTGCTCATATATGTATGATGTACGTGTATACTGACTGAGTACCGGGTATAAGGTAGAGCCGCGGCCTTTGCCGCGGCTCACAACGTTCCCCCTCGTTTTATTTTGAATGGTGAGGCCATTTGCCTTTAAATCGGACAACTCATTTGTGAATTTTGATAAATATTCTACAGAATTTAATGGCTTATTGTGACCCGAAAAAATTCCTATCGGGAAGACCGGACATTTTTTTACATTATTTATTCTAATTAAAATAGGCCACAATTGTGCACGAGAACTTTTAAATAATGGAAGCCCGTCCACATTAACATCAATGCTTAATATACATATAGGGAAGTTTCTGAACCACCGATAATTTGTTTAATTGCTTTGATAAACCAATATGCAAATAAGAGCCGCCTCCTACTTGCACAATTTAAGGCTTTTCAGAGCAATTAAATCTATAAAATGGCCTAACGTTCAAATTTTCTTCATTTAATATCTTAATTAAATCTAATACGCAACTGCGTTTTGGTTTGTTCTTAACAAACCATTTTTGTAATTTTGAATTTAAATCTTCCTGTTCTGACTACATGCCATCCTGCACTATCTTAACATTGATTTGCTCAATATCAATATTGTCCTGCTCCACTTCTATATCTTCCTGCACTACTAGCTCTGCGCTATCTAATTCTCCTTGCCGATCAACAAGTTTAAATTTTCTAGCTAGCTCATCATTTTCTTTCTTAACTAATCTTCGCAACTGTCGATCACCAACCATTTTTCTATCTTTATTTATTTTATTTAGCTTAATTATATTATATTATTATTTTTTTAAAATAGTTTGTAATGCAATAAGTAGCTGTAAATTAAAAAAATTTACAAATAAGTACATAAGTATATGTACATGTATGCCTTCTATACTTTTATATTTTTTATTCTACGGGTCCCTGTCGCACCTAGCTCCTCTTCCCTAGCTCGCTTACGCGAGGCCAGCTTACCCGCTGTCTCCTCCTGGCATCCTGGCTGTGGTGGATCCTTGCTGCTGGCACTTTCTGACCGCGTACTTCTGGCTTTCTTGGCTGCTCAAAATCGACTCCCTCATCCATTTTTCGGACGGCCACTCCAGGCCTCCAGGCTCGAGCCTCCGCCAGTAGCCTCTGCCGGCGTTTGTCGCTCGTCGTCGCGTAGGTGATCGGCGCTCGCTCTCTGCTGTCTCTGCTCTCTCTGCCACTCTCGGCTGCGGCTCCCGTTTACCGATATTTTGGTGTCGGGGTATTGCGTTGTGCGATTTCTCGAACTTTCTGCTGCGGTTGGTGCTCTCTCTCCCTCTCTCTGTGGTTCTTGCTTTGGCCATTCTTCCGCTATGCGTTGGCGGGGTATTTTGTCGCTTGTCTGTTAGTGATGCTCATTCCCGTGAACCGCACCCCCTCAGTCACGATTCCCGTACAAATAACTCGCCTTTGTTTTTGATCCTTACCGTCTTAATCTATTATCATGAACTACATACTACATACTAGGGAAAACAAAAATCAGAAATAACAAAAACAAAAATACTCATTAGTGTGTCGGTGTCTGGAAAAGAAATAATTAAAAAACAATATCCATGTGTTTTGTGATGGGCACTGCCCCTTCACACTCCCTTCCTACTTCGGGGGCCGAATAGAAATGAAGACTTGGCCGCCCCGGTTGATCGAGACCCTAAAGGCGCGACCTTCGTGCTCCTCGATATGCCGGGTTCGGGGTCCGTCTTCCCGGTCTTGTTGGTGCTGTCTCACGCTGTCCTGCAACGCCGTTGGTATCCGTAGGTCCGGAGTCTCCACACGCCACTCTTCCGGCGCCACTGGCCACTCCTGTTCGTCCTGAAGCTCGTTGAGGGCTGGGACTTCTTGGAACAGATCCAGTAGTCCGCCCACGGCTTCCTCATCGAGTTCAAGAGATGTGCTGTTCCCCTCCCCGGAGGTGTTGAGCTCTGCTTCACTGCCTGGGTGGTCCGGGGGCTGTCCTAGTGGTGGGTCAAGTACTTCGTCGGCACTTTCCTCGTTGGGCTCTGGCCTTTCCCGTGGGTCTGCTTCCTCTTCGGGTTAGGGGGACTGTCCTTCGACAGGAGAAGTTGTCGGTGATTCTGAGTCGAACCAGGGCAGGTCGATGCCAGACTCGCTACGGGTGCGCTCTGGTGTGGTGTCGTCCTCGCCGAGTACTGGGTGCCAGCTGGAAGTGGTTTCGGTGGAGGTGGTTTCGTCTTCCCCGCAGCTTATCCCTGATGAGGATTCTGGCCTCTCGGGGGATGGACTGCGGCCGATATCTTCTGGTGGGGGACCGACGTGTAGGTCCGGGGATGCCCTAACCTCAACTAGGTCTTCTCCGGCGTTTCGCCTCTCCATCGCGGATCTCACGAAGGCTCCTCCTTCCATCCATTCTCGGATGTACTGATCCTGGGCCCGGGGGTCCATCAAAGGCAGGGAACCGTCCTGGCCTGGGTCTTCGCCGGAGCTGATGTCAGAGTACGGGGGCTGATCTGCGCTACTGGTCCGGTGTTTAGTTCGAGCCAGCTCCTGCGGCTTGTTGAACCGCCCATCGCCGAGTACGTCCTCATCGCTCTCGCTGCTGTCCCATCCAGGTCCATGGCCCCAACGCGGCTCGGCGTCCACCGGGGCGTTGAAGTCCTTGTAGTGGCGCCTGTCCCAGAAAATCTAGTAGTGAGCAACCATACCGCTGTTTCACCTTCCTTTCTCATGCACCTTGCACTTTGAGAACAATTAAGCTCATGTCAAAATGACATAGGCTAACAGAGCCAAATGTCAAAGTGTGGTGAAAACGGAACGAGCGAAACAAGAGCTAAAGCGTAGGAAGTGGAAGGGCATGTCGTTCTTTTCATTTGTGATCGTGATCCCAGACGGACGTCTTATCTAATTTAGTGCAAATAAAGAAAGATTAAACCTAACCTCGATAACCGTATGTACATATACCGCGTGTTAAGCTCAAGAGCTATTTGCACGATCCACGACTATATTCGGATCCGAGGACCGAAGAAATCAAAATCTAGCAGAGGCCAAACCATTAGGGTTTGGCCGTAAGTACGTACGTACGTACGTACCTTCTATCGTACTTAATACCGTACGGGCTACCTAACGTCATATCGTAGCTGTACAGATATCTTTCCGTATATATGTATATGTAGTGCCGAACATATCAGAACAATGACCCAGTGGTGTTAATGTCCACCCTAATTACATGGAGTTTTGGCCTACGAATTCAGACCTACATACTTTGTAACGTGTAATGTGCAGAAATACAGTGGTGGTTAAAATCGTACGTACGGATGTGGTTTGTACGCACATTGGTGGAGGCTTATACACCAAAGGTATGGCTGGATTTTGGACTGTGTACCTCTAGCTATGCTCTAACTAGCTCGCCGGAATGTCGTGGGATCTTTCCTACTCTCCTATATGCCATACGGACACATTCGCAAAGATGTTTTAGGTACACGGGATTTAACGTTCAAAAGGAACACTCAAACGGAAAAAATGGAATAATGGTACGGTTATTTAATGAAGGGATACTCGACTACCGACAAATAGTCTGGTTATATTCCGTAGTTATCGGGGAAATCAGATGACCTTGACCCCTTCTCTACCCTCCCTACCTTTAGTACGCCATGTTATGGACGGCATAACCCTTATCAAGTGCGTCGCTTTACGACGATTCGGACCTCAGCATGCTCTACTCAGGACAAACAAGACTGATTTAGTATTTCATTTGTAACAATTAATAACTATTTAATACATCAAAATTAAGGGGGTTTGACTTCATGACTCCATCTGACATATTTATGTTCTTGTTGTTAAAAAAAAAAATGTAATAATGATTGATAAGAAAATAATTAAATCTAGTTACATGTACATATATACATATATATATAGGTATGGTATTAATATATATAATGTCGCAGAAAATGCATTATAAAAAGAATATCAAGAAAAGAAATAAGCTTATGATATAATATACATATAAAAAAAATAATTACAAATCGACTCGCTGTATGTAAAACTTCATAATATTCGAAAACCTTTTAGACGTGTATATTCGAAGAACACAATTGACGACTTCATTTAAGGAAGCTCGCTACTCACTCATACTCATATAAATTATCCAGTACATCCATTGAGCTCAAGGGGCGACGTGGTAGTATGTGCTGAGGAAGGGAAAAGAAATATGAATATACAGGTCGTTCTCCTAAATCGAATTAAAATCAGTTTTCCTTCTTTTCATACCAGTTCGACGACGATTTGTAACTTACAAATAGATACTCTTCAGTGGGTCTAACGGCTAATTGTTAATAATTATATATACGTGTACATGGTTTCATCGTGGATCTAGATAATAAAGAACTGATATAATCATAAAGGCGAAATCGAAGAAATATGTCCGCTCAGAATAGAGAAAACAAATACAGTTTACTATGTCCGATAGTTCTCAAACTACAATTCGGGCCTGCACGGGAACGTTCGTATGCCTCATAGTTTGAGAAGCGCTGGGGCTATGTCGTAGAAGACGACCTACGTATGAACTCATACATATATAGTCGAGAGCTTTCGCTGCGCGCTTAGCTCGAACTCGATAAGGGTGACGAGTGCGGCATATGGGTTTCTGGCAAATTCAGAGGGAAACGATATTCCATTGGCCTCACTCGATCGTCACTTTGCACTACGACATGCGTATTCCGTGGACTGGACTTAGCACTTCATTAACGGTTCGTGTGTCGGTTTGGTTGTTTCTTTTTACAGCTTTAAATGATGCTGGGAATGGGCTATTGCGGCTTCTGGGGAGATCCGAGGTCTCTCCCAGCGCGGCCCAGAGATCGATGGACTTGGTTGCTCCCGTCTTCGGGGTGTAGCCTGATCCACCGAATGAAACGTGACTAGCTTTCCAATCCTAAGACATCAAATTGTTAATTATTAAATTCACTTCCAAGAGAGTTATCTATGTACCTTGCTGTCTTTTCTTTAATTGTTTAATGCGGCTTAGCTTCGACCACTAGAAGTTTAACATCTTTTGCACGTGTCAGATTCTTGTTTTCACTATATGCACTTTTTAATTCGAGGAGGAACACGTCTGTCTGGTTGCAGTTTCTTTTTGGCTTTGATCCACCATAAATTTTCTTGGCGCCTAGCATAGACTCTTGCTTGGGTGACATTCCCTCTTAAGAGAATTGTCTTTGCGGATACCTCGCTCACGCCGCCTGGACCAGACCTGAAGAGAGAGTTTTCTATTCCTCTTGACCTCTACGTTCTTCAGCCGCCAGCGCAGCTAAAGGCTGGTATCCAGCACCGCGAAATTTTACTGAAAGCAAACTGTTCATTATTTTGGATATGTGGAACTCAGCTAATGTAATGTGACCAAGAACCTAAAAAGTGATTTGCCACCCTCATGAATCAGCTGTGTTTTGTAAACAGCGCCAATTTTGAAAATTAAACTAAAATTAAAAAAAGGAATGAAAGTAATTCTGACGATGAAGTGATTGTGTTGATAGCGGCACATATGGTTATAAGACGAAGTACAGCACAGTTGGAGGCGAAAAAATGTCCAAATTATCAAAATGCTCATTTTCCGTGATCCGTTAAAGACATGATATTGCCTTAACTGCTTTTATTAAAGCAATCCTCTCCTCACTTTAAACATTTGCATATCTCTTTTTGGTTTTGCGCACAAATTTTACCCCCACCTTTCACTTTGACTTCAGTAAAAATAGGCACATATATTTTACTGGCACCCCTATCAGCTGTTCTCACAGTCCACATTCATCTGAATATCGATACTATCGATACAAATTCGTGGATCCCGTTTACGTTGCTGGATACTGACTCCAGGAAAACACAAACGAAAAATTACTGGCCCCGTTTTTTTTATATGAAGTTTGGCAGTAATTTTTAGTTTCCGCGGTGCTGGATACCCAGCTTAAAGTAAAATCAAAGGAGAGAGCGAAAACCTCCCTCCCTAAAATTCAGCCTTGATTCAGCTAAAATATGAAGATCAGTAGCTTAAAGTAAAGTAAAGTAAAGTGAAGTAAAGAAAAGTAAAGTCAATTGGAGATAAATTATTTTGAGTGATTTTGGTTCTATGCATTGATTTTGTAAAGAAGAAGGTAACAAAGAGAGAATGAAGAAGACCCATACTCGTGCATAGACATACCTTTTCTATTACATTGATTATTAAAATTTTACAGCCACTCTCATCAACCACATGGAAGCGCTTTCATCGATGGATTGATCTGAAAAGAAAGTATATTTAGTTACCCATGCGTCGACCGCAGACTTATTAGCGGCACGGTATTACTGACCTATGCCAAGCCTTCGAGTATTTGTTTTGTTCTGATCTTTCGCCAGCGTTCTGCTTATCTAAAATGCAACGTACCAACTGTTTGTAGGGGGCGGATCCGGGAGGTAGCACAGCCGTTGAATGAAACCAGCACGTCTATGTGTTTCACTTCGTTCACTTAACTTTATTCTTGGTAAGGTAGATATAGTATGTAATGTCACAAAATGTATGTATTTGAATTCGCATGTAGGTATGCCGAAAATGACAGCGAACGATCGTAACGGGGGTGGGCGCGTAACTCAAACTCCCGCTCAAGCTAGTGGCCGCCCGAGGTCCGGGCGGCTCTCCTGAGTACCGTGTGCAAGAGCGTGCGAGAGCGAGTCGGGCGCGGAGCGCTCTCCACAGTGCGCTGCAGAAGTTTGCGGCTGCCCTGAACACCAACGAATGATAGGTTACCCAACGAACAACCTTCCGTGTACATAAATATGCATCGAACCAAATCTTCTATGATTCTATTTTGCCAATCATAATCGATTAGTTTTTTTTTAGTTTTACATCATTAATATCATTACTCCGTCAATATCCCATAATCATTATCGCTTGTCTTATATCTTACTTTAATACTTAACCATTCTAGGGTATACAAATTATTAATATTAATATCAGCTTAAGTGAACATACCTAACTACCTTTATTCTCGATTATCTTCAAAACCTGTATATATGAACCTTTAGCAGCTATGAAATCTTTAAGGAAGTATTCATAAATATACCGATTATAATGAATTCAAGTTAAGTGTTGCTGTATTTAGGGATCATGTGGCGCCGAGATTACATAAACAAACAGAAGTAGAGCATTTTTCTAGGGATCATTACCAATTTCTCAGCCTATGTGGACCGGTATGATCAAGGAAGGGTGGGCATATCGAGTTGCCATAACATCACCAGCAACTACCGCTCGACTTCGTTTCGCTGACTAATCTCCCTACCCTGTGTTTTTCTCTTATTTCTTACGTCTGAATCAAGAACCGCACGCGAAGCATATTTGTCTTTAATTTTAATGCACGAGCCCTTGACACGATCTAAACAAAGACAATATAAACACTGTATGAGCATAGGACATCTTAGTGTTTATATTGTCTTTGATCTAACCTTACCCCACCCATAGTCTACCCGACTAATCATTAGACCGGCAGCAACGCGTGCATGGATCTCGGTCATCCCCACCATCTGCTCGAGTACCGTCTCAGTCCCAGCCTCTTGCTTGGTTATCTGTTACAGTATTATCTATATGATTATACATATAAGAATAGAAAAATATAAAAGATTTAAATATATGGTGCCCAACCTGGGGCCCGAAACGGTCAAAAGCCCCAAATAATTGTCCGAAAATCAGTCATCTACACCCGACTCGAAATTCCTTATCCTTCTTGGTTCAGACCACTTTTCTTAAAAGTATCTATCCAGTGTATATCGTACGTTGCGTTATCGTGTAGCTAAACTATCGCAGTCTCAATTTCTTGTACCTCGTTAGGATAATAGGAGCTCTGTGAGTTGAGATGGTAAAGAGAGACGGTTGAACTCCTGATACTTTCCATTAAGCTCTTGGTCCTGTCCACTCAAGCTGCGCGTGACTTAACCTCTACGGTAGATCGTTCGTGTGCCTGTGTATACTCCATCCATCGATTGAAATCGGGTTTGATTATGGCGAAACGCTATAGCCTGTCTCGAGGCGTTGAGAGAATACACTGGAAAAAAACTATTTTTCATCCTTTTTATTTTCTATTATTTTTGTAAGTAGGAAGTACTTTAATGACTGTTTAAATCCCGATGATTTCAGACGAAGCTCTTGGTCCAGTTAACTAAAAGTACGAGTTACGTTGTACAGTAGTTGGATAGAATTCAGCCGCCGATTGAAATCAGGTTTATTTATGGCAAAAAGCTATAACCTGTCTCGCGGTAAAAAAGAGTCTGTTCAACCTGGTGTTCCTTCTTTCTATATAAATGTTTCTATTAGACAGTGAGATTAGATAGTTTACGAGTTCTGTCTATCAATTATGGGCCTTGAAGCAAAACATGATCCCTTTATTTAAGAATATTTTGATATTTTCCTCAATTGTTTTAGGATATAAAAAAAAAAAGTTAGTAGATCGTTTCGTATTAAAAAATAAAAAGCTCTGGGTTAAGAGATTACCTACGATAATCATGCCCCTTCGTCACAGTCCAGAGAATGTAGTTCAAATAGGAAATCGGGGTATAATTTGTAGCATTTGCGCCAAAGAAGTTGAGTACGCAGCCCAGTTGATTACTACTAGCTGTGGACACCAATTTCATCGTGCCTGTTTTAATTGTAGAACTGGAGCGAAAGAGATCTGTCCTGTCTGCCACGTTAGTTTACACTCATCAGTTTCGAACTTAGCTGAGGAGGATGCTTAGGCATGCCCCAGACTAGGTCGCAGGGTAGGGCCACCGACCCCCATGTAGACGCCGCAAGCGGAGCAAATGTTATGGAGCATTACCCGAAAATACAGACAGAAACAACGGAAAATGCCCCCTTATACGGCATGGCAACGGCTTTGCGTTCGAATTCTTCTACAGGAAACTTTTCTCGCACAGTTGGCGCTTCTAAATTTACTAAATATATACCTAACTGAGTCGAACATAAAGGTTCACTATAAAAACTTCTAAAATCTCTTAGAATTCTTCCTATAACGAAAATATTTCGCGATTCCTCTTCAAATGACTCAATTTGAATAGGAAAATCTCTGTTCGGCTTAGCGCCGGCCCACGGCAGCATAAAGAGCGCATCTCTCTTAGTCATTTGTTGCTTACTGTCGCCCTGCACTCTCTATCGCAATATCGCCCTTTCTTCGTCCAACAAGAGCTGCGTGGGAGGCACATCTTCGGAGCAGCACTTACTTCAGAATTGATCGTCTTCGTGAGCGTTTGCTCGTATCGTCGTATAGTTATTCTTCGATTCGTTGGCACTGTGCTCTGTTTTTATTTGTTGCATCGCTCGCATTACCAAACCCTACTAAATTGAACATACACGAATATAATATACACATAGAAATCAAACCAATTATTTGTTTTAATAAAATTTCGTAAAAATACGCTGCTGAAGAAGCTCAGTAGCTCAACAATCGCCTTTTACAAAACAAAAATTGTCTTGCTTGCTATCTCTTAGGATATAGTTCTGAATCTTTAGAACCTTTCCCACTAACAATATTTTTTCTTCAGTGGGAGCCGCGTACCTATCTTCAACTGTTTTCCTGAAAATTTGTTGTAGGATATGTGTTGGTTTACGGACAAAATGTTTGAGGGTTTGTAAATAATTTTCGAAAGCGTAAGACGATCCTGAAATCGGGTTTCCGACTTGTTTTATAGTCTCTCTTACGTGAAGCAATCCGTGAACATTGTAGGACACACTGTTTTCCCCGAAAATAAGAGTAAAATTCTCAACAAATAGATTTAACATTTGTTGAGCATTTTCTATATTAGTTTCGCGATGTTTTAGGGAGCAGAGCAGCCTATATGCACAGTGCAGCAAAAGAAATACATAGTACTGCACTTCATGGATTTTATCCTTAGGAGCTACAATCCCAGTATACAACGAGGGGGAACGTTGTGAGCCGCAGCAAAGGCCGCGGCTCTACCTTATACCCGGTACTCAGTCAGTACACACATTAGTACATACATATATGAGCTTGCGATTTATGCAATTTATTATATGTTCGCAAAAGGGACAAATTAAATTTTGGGCAAAAAATAACATTGAAGTCAAATCATTTTTGGAATATTATACATGTTTTCAATTTTGTTTGCATATGCTTTTGACATCTGCTTCTAAATTTCTACATGACATGTATAACTACATATTTGAGACGTACAAGTGTTTGCGACAGAGAGAGAGGGAATGAGTCAGCGCTTGGCAGGCGTTGCGTAGCCACTGAAATTTAATTTGTTTCTTCTGGCCATAATATTGATTCGACCTGAACAATATTCGGCAATCTGGTAGATATGGTAATTTTCCATGATTCTGCGTTTTTGGTTTTCATTTATCTTAAAATCTGGTCTGATGAGCGCGTGAGGTGGCTCAGAGGGGGCCTAGCTGAGGCTACCGGACGGGTCGCAGGTTGCGGATAGCGAAAGGCCTACCCCTAAAAAAGGTAGGTTAGCTGCGAATAATCGGTTCTCTTTAGGGAGACCACCGAAGAGCCGCCTCGTACAAGTAGCTCACACACTCCCCCTTCCCCACACACACTACCTACCCACATCCCACCCCCACACTCACCTCACACCGGGCTGGGCTAAGGTGTCATTCGACCCGTGCCGAGAGTCAGCCTGGCTGGGGGCCCGGTCTAAAAACTAGCCCAGTCTCGAACGGAGAGCTCAGGGACTTGGCAGCCCCCTGTTCTAATGATGCCTTACCCGGGCAACGTGGATCTCTGCCCGGGCTGACCGTTCCCTTTCTCTGCATCTCAAGGGATGTATAATGTATAACAATCAATTAAAAAACAACAAAAAAAACAAACAGAGTCTGACACTCCCCAAACGTCAACTGGGAGCAATCCCCCGCATGGGAAGGCATCGGCCAAAGGCCCGGCCCGACCAGCTCAACAGCAGGACAGACCTGCAAAGCGGTAAGCGCTGGGGTGAACCCGAGTGGGTCCCATCCCGAATCTGGGGTGGGGGGCGGACCAGCTCCCAACACCAACACCGTGGAAAGGCAGCTAAGCAATATTGCGGCTGCCCGACTTTCTGGTAAGGTGGAGGGTGACGATTTGCCCTCAACCAGCGCCCAAGCCAGAAAGCATACGTATGCCGAAAGGAGGAGTGCAGGGCACATACTCCGTCGGCAAAATGCCAACACAGAGGTCAGTCCATCAGCAGACTGGCTCAAGAAGGTGGAGTGGGCCACATCGGTGCTCCCAAACTTCGCAATGGTCTCTCAACCAAAGAGACAACGGTCGCAAGAAACACCCGGCCCGGTCGCGAAAAGGTCGAGGATGGTGGCCAACATCTCCTTCGCGCAGATTGCCAAGGAGAGGACGCTAATTGGCGTCCTCGACAAAGGCAGCGCGGAAGGTAAGATCCCAAGGAGTAAATGGAAGTGGGTGGAGGCGGCACTTGCCGACCGCTGCTTTGAGTTGCTCGAGAAGGACCCAGGGCCACCTCCAGTCTGCAAAGACATGGGGTGGTACCAGGGCAGCATCAAAGTTGTTGCCTGCGATGACGAGCGCTCCATGAAGCTATATAAAGCAGCTGTGGCGCAGATCGGAGAGGTCTACGCCGGGGCGAAGCTAGTCGCGGTAGACTGGAGCGAGGTGCCCAGTAGACCGAGGGCAAGATTATGGGTGCCGGCTACCTTTAAGGAGCCTGAGCGCATCCTCAAGATGTTGCAGAGGTGCAACCCGACACTTCCAACTCAAGACTGGAAGGTGGTCAAGGTTGAGGAGACAAAGAGAGTACAAGCTCATTGTACCCCAAACCCAAGGTAAAACTCGTACCTGCATTCTTGCAAGAAAGCACCTAAATATCTTTCTGCTCCATAACTTCAGCAATGGCGACAATACAACAGTAAGCCTAGAGCTAAAGCGGACACATCTGAGGCTGATGTCGTCCTATATGGCCAATGAGGAAAGCGATCCTCCCACCGACCTCGTCTGCAAGCTCGCCAGCGACAGCGAGAGGTCCAACACAAGCCTACTAATAGGCTGCGATGCCAATGCTCACCACACTCAATGGGGGAGCACGGACTCAAATGTAAGGGGTGAGTCACTTTTTAGTTTTATCCTAAACTCTAACTTAACTATATGTAACCGGGGTAACGACCCCACATTTATTATAAAAAACCGACAGGAGGTTATTGACCTCACTCTAGTGTCTCACAATCTGTCAGACAAAGTGAAAAGATGGAGAGTCCTAACGGACCATTCCTTCTCTGACCACAGGTATATCGAAACGATTTTATCCCTCGAGAGCCCTAAACCCACCGACTACATTAACCCCAGGAAAACCAACTGGGTTAAATATAGCTCGGTTTTGGAGGAACTACTCCCCAACAAGGCACCAATGAGCCCAGACACTCAAGACGATTCAGATCGTATAGTGAACAGGTTCACGGATGCGTGCAATAAGGCTTTCACGGCGGCTTGCCTGCCACACAAGACAAGGGGTAAAAAGAAACCCCCCTGGTGGTCGAAACAAATCGACATCCTACGTAAGAGCTGTAGGACTCTCTTCAACAGAGCCAAAAGCGCTAACGAGGAGAAACATTGGGCAGACTACAAAGTCAGTCTCGCCCAATACAAAAAAGAAACACGAAGAGCAAAAAGGGCCTCTTAGCAAAAATTCTGCTCAGAGATAGCTGTGGGGACCATACCACAAGAATGGCTAAAGGCGAAAATAGTCTTTATCCCCAAAGCGGGAAAGACCTCGCACTCGATTCCAAAGGACTTCAGACCAATCAGCCTATCGTCCTTTCTTCTCAAAACTTTCGAGAGACTTGTCGGACTACATCTGAGGACAATTATTAGTCCTCAAATGTTGTCAGGAGCACAACATGCCTACCGGAAAGGAAGATCCACGGAAGCTCATCGATCAATTTCTCACATGCAGGACGGTGACATCACCGATGGGATCGTCGACGCAATCTAGGTATGTCAACAGAGGCACTCCGCAAGGTGGTGTCCTGTCTCCCCTTCTGTGGAACATGGCAGTTAATAATAATTAATAATTCTATGCGATCTGGAGGGGGGGGGGGGGGGGGGGGGGGGTTACAGTTTGGTGGCCGACCTTATCAAAAGGATCGACAACCAAACAACTTGGCAAGGTTCAGCGAACCGCAGCCCTATGCATTAGTGGAGCATTACGCACCACCCCGAACGATGCACTAAACGCCATCCTAAATCTCCAAAGCCTCAAACTTGAGGGAAAAGAGAGGGCAGAAATTGCCGCAATACGTCTGAGAGACTCCGGACAATGGACGTCACATACCAGGGGTCACTCATCTATACTTGTCAGTAGTACCGTCCCAACGAAGACGGACTACTGCGTTCCAAGGGAACACACTGGTACTCCCTTCAATGTAATCATCCCTAGCAGAGACGAGTGGCTTGAGGGACCACCAGGCCAGGACACGGCCATAAGCATCTTTACAGATGGCTCGAAGCTGGATAACAAAGTTGGAGGAGGGATTTACTCCGAACAACTCGAAATCAGGCACTCCTTTAGGCTCCCAGATCACTGCAGTGTGTTCCAAGCGGAAGTCATTGCGATCATGGAAGCACTGAAGCTCCTGCAAACAGCCTCAACGGCAACAACAACTGTAAACATATACAGCGACAGCCAAGCTGCGATCAAATCGCTTCATGCGATTTCCTCGAACTCGGCCACAGTGGCAAATTGCCGCAAATCTCTTCACGAGATGGCCCAACAATATGCCATCAGCCTTATTTGGGTCCCGGGTCACCGGGACATTGAGGGCAACTGCAAGGCAGACGAGCTGGCCAGATCAGGTACCACAATACCCCTTCTCCAAGAGAAGGAGGATATTTGCATGCCAATGGCCACCTGTAGGCTTATTATAAAAGAGCTATATAAGCGACGAGCAGACAATGCGTGGCGGTCAGCACCACTATGTCGCATATCCAGGAAAACATGGCCTACCATTGACAGGAAACGCACACTAGAGCTTTGTAAGCTCGGCAGGAAAAGGTGCAGCGTTGTCATCCGCTCCCTCACGGGGCACTGAGTGATAGGCTCCCGTGCCAACAGGCTGGGAGCCCCATACAATGATTTCTGCCGTAGCTGTAGAGACGAGGAGGAGGAGGAAACGGTGGAACACCTGTTCTGCTCCTGTCCGGCTCTCAGTAGGAGAAGGCTACAATACCTGGGCATGCCCTATGTCTCAGACATTTCAGAAATGTCCAAAATCTGTCCCAGAAAGATTGCAAACTTCGTAAGAGCGTCAGGATGGGATAACTGCTGATATGTTCGGGTCTCATGAGATGGCTAAAGGGGAACACCTCCCGCGGTATTACAACGGGCCGAAACCGGCCCAAGTGTGACTGGCTCCTGTGGAGCTTGACAGCCGCCTTAACCTAACCTAACCTTTATCTTAAAAATTGTGGATTCCACAGATTTTCGTCCTTTGTGGGGGCGGAAGAAGGCGTGGCAAAATTTTGAAACAAACTCGTGCTGGTTTGATTTACAGGAGCTTGGATAGAAAGTTTGGTTGCTCTAGCTCTTATAGTCTCTGAGAACTAGGCGCTCATTTATACGGATAAGCAAAGCAGATGGGGTCGCGTGTGAAAGAAAGCGAGAGGGAATGATGACTTTCGAAATGGTTTTCTTCATTGTAGCTATAATAATGATCCGATCTGATCCAGATTCAATACTCTGATAGAAATGGTCATTCTCTATGACTCTGCGTATTTAGTTTTCTCGTATCTTCAAAATTGTGTATGCCACAGACTTTCGTCCATTGTGGGGGCGGAAGTGCGAAATTTTGAAATACACTTTGAGTAGTGTGAGAACACAGGAGACTGAATACAAAACTTGGTTACTGTAGCTTTAATAGTCTATGAGATATAGGCGCAAATGAAGACGGACAGACGGACGGACGGACAGACAGACATGGCTATATCGATTCGGCTATTGATGCTGATCAAGAATATATATACTTATGCGAAGAGTATAAGGGTATATTAGATTTGTGGGGATAACGGTTGTGTGTAACGCCCAGAAGGAAGCGTTTCTGACCCCATAAAGTATAGATATATTTGATCAGCATCGATAGCCGAGTCGTTATAGCCATGTCTGTCTGTCCGTCCGTCTTCATTTGCGCCTATATCTCAGAGACTATTAAAGCTAGAGCAACCAAGTTTTGTATCCAGTCTCCTTTGTGATCACACTACTCCAAATGTATTTCAAAATTTCGCGCCGCCCCTTTTCGCCCCCACAAATGACGAAAGTCTGTGGCGTATACAATGTTGAAGATACGAGAAAACTAAAAACGCAGAGTTATAGCGAATAATCATTTCTATCAGAGTGTTGAATCTGGATCAGATCGGATCATTATTATAGCTACAATGAAGAAAACCATTTCGAAAGTCATCGCTCCCTCTCGCTCTCTCTCACACGCGACCCTGTCTGCTTTGGTTATTCGTTTAAATGAGCGCCTAGATCTCAGAGACTATAAAAGCTAGAGCAACCAAACTTTTTATCCAAGCTTCTGTGATATCAAACCAGCACGAGTGTATTTCAAAATTTTGCCACGCCCCTTTCCGCCTCCACAAAAGACGAAAATCTGTGGAATCCACAATTTTTAAGATAAATGAAAACCAAAAACGCAGAATCATGGGAAATTACCGTATCTACTAGATTGCCGAATCTGGATCAGGTCGGATCATTATTATGGACAGAAGGAACAAATTAAATTTCAGTGGCTACGCAACGCCTGCCAGCGCTTCTCATTCCCTCTCTCACTCGCAAACACTTCCACGTCTGAAATATGTAGTTATACATGTCATGTAGAAATGTAGAAGCAGATGTAAAAATCATAGGTAATAATGGAAACATGTATAAAAATTCCAAAAATGGTTTGACTTCATTTTTTATTTTAAATATTATTTTTTTCCCAAAAATGAATTCGTCCCTTTTGAGAACATATAATAAATTTCATAAATCGTAGGCTCATAAAGGTACATATGTATGTATATACTGACTGAGTACCGGGTATAAGGTAGAGCCAACGTTCCAATATTTCATGTCAATCGCTTCAAATTAATTAAAATAACTAAAGTTCTCTAGTATTTGGAACTTTTTATATTTAAACTACACCAAACTTACCTTGGCCAGATAGTAAGTCAGTATATGTATGCATGAATATGTCTCTTATTTTAAAATAAATATTTTTATTAAGTTTATACATTATTTTTTATTCTATTTTTGGTCACCCGGTCAGTCAGTCAGTCAATTTATTTTAAAATATTTAAATGTTATTTTAAAGATATTAATAATATATGTATATGTTAATATAAATATTACAATATAAATAAATTCATAACATGACTTATTTGATAAAAATTAAAGAATTAAATATACATACATATGTATGTCGCTTAAACATTCTTGTTGTTGTTATTTTCATATTTTTTACCCGGTACTCGAATTATAATTAGGTTGGGTGCCACGCTGCGGTTCCACTCGAGTTCCACTCAGCTGCGCAGATCTAACGAGGTGGACTTTATTGCTCTCAATTGCTGCGAATGCCAGTAGAGGGATGCAATGAAAGCGAAGGCGAACCAATGTATATGTATATGTATACACTGCACCGGCACAGAGAAGACCGAAACCAACAGTTATGAACAAGCAAACGATCGAGAATTTACTCTGATTTCGAGTTCAAAATTCCAGAGAGAGGTCAATGCAGCCGCTCGCGAGCGCTGGCTGAAGCAACCGACGAAAGAAGAGACGAAAAATATAACGGCTTAAACTCTATGCAGCCGGTCTCGACAGTGCGCTGGGCAGGCTGAAGCAGACGGTGAAAGAGAATGCGAAAACGAATAGAGGGCCGTTAGAACTGTCACGGTCGGCCACAACGACTTTTGGTTCGCTACTTTGTCGACAAATGTTTAGTTAAACCTTCGACACAAGTTTAACTATATGTTTGAACACTTTTTCCACACGATAAGCTCACGGAGATCACGTCGGGGTCACGAAAATGTTGGAAGCTGCCGAGCTTTTTCGGCAACTCTGACTTCACATTTACAAAAATTATACTCCGTTGTTGGGGTTTAGGGTTTGTGTTTATTTTCAATGTTTAGGTATGCCGCTAGGTAATGATGGGCGATGCTGCGTTCGACGACGAATTTGACCGATTTGTGTGCGTATGCACCGAGAGCATGCGAACAGATGATCTTAAATAACACTACTCGACAAATTTCAACTTTTTTTTCCGCTGTTTCCAAAAATGACTTTTTCTAATAGATTGGGAGATTTAAATTTTTTTTAAGAATTATGGTTTTTCTTTCATGGAGTAGTTTTTTTTTAAAGAATTTTTAAAAAATCTGGTATTTTTTGTCATAGGTAGTGCTTCTATTTTCACAGGAACAATTGAACGATTTGGTGAGGATCCTGGAACTTCCTAAAAGTAAAGCTCAGATTCTTGGATCTATTTTAAAGGATGCCCGTTTATTGAAGGAAAATGTCAAAATAACTCATTTCCGGACGCGTCACTTGGTTCACGCACAGTTTTATATGACGAAGGATGACATGTGCGTTTGTCACGACATTTTCGGCCTCTTCAGGGAACTGGGTGAAGATTACGACCCAAACGATTGGAGGTTATTTGTTGACAGCAGTAAAGAAACTTTAAAGGCTGTTTTGCTACACAATGGAAATCAAAAGCCGTCTATTCCCATCGCCCATGCTGTTAATATGAAAGAGTCCTATCAAACAATGACTAAATTGTTTGAAAATATTAAATATAAGGAACACCAGTGGAAGGTCGCGTGTGACTTAAAAGTTGTAGCCATGTTAACTGGATTGCAAGGCGGTTATACAAAATACTGTTGCTTCCTGTGCCTATGGGATAGCCGAGATAGAAAAGAGCATTACACAAGAAAGAACTGGGAAAAACGGAACGAAAATACTTTGGGACATCACAACGTGCAAAATGCTGCTCTTGTGAAAGTCCAAGACATTACCACCATTGCACATTAAGCTAGGACTGATAAAAAATGTTGTTAAAGCACTGGATTACGAAGGTGAATCGATGAATTACCTCAAAACTGTTTTTCCACGTCTGTCGCTGGCAAAAGTTAAAGAAGGCGTATTTGATGGCCCCCAAATTCGAAAACTCCTAAAAGATAATGGATTTGAAAATATTTTATCTACGAATGAAAAAGCAGCCTGGAACTCATTCCGAATGGTTACAACAAATTTTCTTGGTAACAGAAAGAGTGATGATTACGTTAAAATCGTTCAAGACCTACTTAAGAATTATGAACAAATTGGAGCCAACATGTCACTCAAAATCCATTTCCTGCACTCCCACTTAGACTTTTTTCCGCCAAACCTTGGTAATGTTAGTGATGAACACGTAGAGAGATTTCACCAACAATTAAAAGCTATGGAACGACGGTATCAAGGTGTTTGGAATGAGAATATGTTGGGCGACTATGTGTGGACTCTCATAAAAGAATCTGACTTAAATGACAAAAGAAGACAGACAAACCATTTTAAAAATAGTAACAAGCAATAACAATAAAAATATTTAAGTATCATAACACTTAAATAAATTCAAGTATTTTTCGGTATTTTTTCAGATAAAATGAGATTTGGGTCGTTTTGGTCAAACGGTTATAACTTAGCCGTTTGATTTTATATTTTTATAAGTGATACCTTAAACGACGCGTAATTAATGTGTCTATCTAAAACCAAAAATCCAGGCATTCATTTATTTTTTTTTCGATTTTTCCTGAAGTTTCAAAGTCAAAATTTCGGGTAAAAAATACCGAAAAAAATTATGAAATTTCAATTTGGAAGCTTAATATCTGCCAGACGTTAAGTTTCTGCTACAAAGTGTCTGAGTCGGATTTATAGCTGCATTTATCAGCATTTTTTAACTGCAAAGTTCAATACAACCAGTTGTATGAAACGAGAGTTATGTGAAAAATGGAAGCACTACCTATGACAAAAAATACCAGATTTTTTAAAAATTCATAAAAAAAAAACTACTCCATGAAAAAAACCATAATTCTTAAAAAAATTTTAAATCTCCTAATCTATTAGAAAAAGTCATTTTTGGAGACAGCGGAAAAAAAAGTTGAAATTTGTCGAGTAGTGTTATTTGACTTCATTTTTTTGAAATATTATTTTTTGCCCAAAATTTAACTTGTCCCTTTTGCTCATATATGTATGATGTATGTTTATACTGACTGAGTACCGGGTATAAGGTAGAGCCGCGGCCTTTGCCGCGGCTCACAACGTTCACCCTCGTTTTATTTTGAATGGTGAGGCCATTTGCCTTTAAATCGGACAACTCATTTGTGAATTTTGATAAATATTCTACAGAATTTAATGGCTTATTGTGACCCGAAAAAATTCCTATCGGGAAGACCGGACATTTTTTTACATTATTTATTCTAATTAAAATAGGCCACAATTGTGCACGAGAACTTTTAAATAATGGAAGCCCGTCCACATTAACATCAATGCTTAATATACATATAGGGAAGTTTCTGAACCACCGATAATTTGTTTAATTGCTTTGATAAACCAATATGCAAATAAGAGCCGCCTCCTACTTGCACAATTTAAGGCTTTTCAGAGCAATTAAATCTATAAAATGGCCTAACGTTCAAATTTTCTTCATTTAATATCTTAATTAAATCTAATACGCAACTGCGTTTTGGTTTGTTCTTAACAAACCATTTTTGTAATTTTGAATTTAAATCTTCCTGTTCTGACTACATGCCATCCTGCACTATCTTAACATTGATTTGCTCAATATCAATATTGTCCTGCTCCACTTCTATATCTTCCTGCACTACTAGCTCTGCGCTATCTAATTCTCCTTGCCGATCAACAAGTTTAAATTTTCTAGCTAGCTCATCATTTTCTTTCTTAACTAATCTTCGCAACTGTCGATCACCAA
This sequence comes from Drosophila algonquin, assembly GCA_035041765.1. Classification (NCBI taxonomy): domain Eukaryota; kingdom Metazoa; phylum Arthropoda; class Insecta; order Diptera; family Drosophilidae; genus Drosophila; species Drosophila algonquin. The sequence continues at coordinate 105,681 of JAWNKY010001097.1, read as the reverse complement.
CCATTTTTCTATCTTTATTTATTTTATTTAGCTTAATTATATTATATTATTATTTTTTTTAAATAGTTTGTAATGCAATAAGTATCTGTAAATTAAAAAAATTTACAAATAAGTACATAAGTATATGTATGGCTTATGCCGGTCACTTGCTGTGTTGTTGCTGTTGATTTTTTGTGTGGTTTTTGCTGGTTTTGCGGTTGTTTTTGTTATTATTGGCGCCAGCAAAAATAAGTTAAAAAAAATCGCGCTTCTCTATTATTATATGTATGATACATCTTATAATATATTTATGTCTCCCACGGGATTCTGAAATCGAGGAGTAAATAAAATAACATGCCGCTTACCGTTACACTGGCGGCACAAGCTTGAAAAAGTTAAACTTTAAACATTAAAAAAAAACCAGAAACGACCGCCAAGAAATATTTTTCCCTAAATTCATGATAAATCGGGGTCTATCTAGGAAACAAATTTTGTTAATCTTGGAGAGGTTTTCCACGTACCTAACATTTACCATTATTTTTACTATATGTACATATACTTACATATGTACTTATTTGTAAATTTTTTTAATTTAAAGATACTTATTGCATTACAAACTATTTTAAAAAAATAATAATATAATATAATTAAGCTAAATAAAATAAATAAATATAGAAAAATGGTTGGTGATCGACAGTTGCGAAGATTAGTTAAGAAAGAAAATGATGAGCTAGCTAGAAAATTTAAACTTGTTGATCGGCAAGGAGAATTAGATAGCGCAGAGCTAGTAGTGCAGGAAGATATAGAAGTGGAGCAGGACAATATTGATATTGAGCAAATCAATGTTGAGATAGTGCAGGATGGCATGGAGTCAGAACAGGAAGATTTAAATTCAAAATTACAAAAATGGTTTGTTAAGAACAAACCAAAGCGCAGCACAGTGGGCCAGGCTGACCTTCTAGCGGAACTTTAGTAGCAACTTGCGTAAATCAAGACATATTCCATTGAAATTTTTAATTTAAGATATTTAACATATTTACAATATATTTGAAAAAAAAAAATTAATCGGAATCAGATGAATCCGAGTCACTAAAAGATTTTTTAAAACTATGAAGCAATCCTAAAACGGGTTTGTCCAAATTAATTTCTTTCAAAGTGGCCTTTGTTGTTTTGGAGAGAGTCGTTATAAGTGGATCCGATGAAACGAGTAGTCCATTCATAACATCTTCAATTGTATTACTCCTCTTGTCCTTACGGGAATGGTTCAAGCGTATATTCCTAAAATCCTTATTCCTGGCTTCAAGTGCTTCTTCGGACATTATACCAATAGGAAGTGCTACATTGTTGATGATGTCCGCTCCATGTATTAAAACTTTATGTACAGATGACGGCATGTAAAACCATGGATATTTGTCGACATACATTTCAGCTGTTTCCATGGCATATGAGCTGAATGAATCAGTATTGACTTGATATCCACAAGCAATTACCCTTAATATAACACTAAACCTATATATTAGTGCTTCGCTAACTCCAGTAATGTCGGCACCTAAATTTGGTTGGCTAAAAAACCGTCTGGCAGTATTTCCATTGTTGGTATTGCCACTACTACCCACTGGAATATCCACCAATAAGCCCATTTGCTTTCTAAGTTGGAATTGGATTTCAGATTTTCTAGCTTCTACCTTTGCCTTATCTTCACCTCGAGCTTGCCATTTTTTTATTGGGAGTCTGTTAGCAATATGTAGAACGCATTCAAAAAATCGTATCCACGCATGCAGTGTTGATAAACCATATTTTAATAGATCTGCATCAATTTTATAACTTTTTACCAAACTAATATTATTCATATTCTTTGGTAGGGCTCTACAAATTCCACATATCATGGTAGTGGCTTCTGCAAGCACGCTAAATGTTTTGCCATCCAGCATAGTCATGTGAAATTCGTGCATAATTGAATATAAATTGTAGTTGTTGGTTGAATTTTTTCTACTTGGTTTTTTACATGGTCGCTCTCTAATCTAATTAATTCGCTTGTTTCCTTTTGGCAAATTTGTTTTAAAGGCCGACAATAGCGAGTTGAGGAAGGTCGAGGGTTTTTCCACAAAACTTTTGATCCAAGCTGAATTTGTAATGGTACAAGGCAAACTGCAAAAAGGTGTTGATCGAGCATATTGGTTTCACCATTTTCAAACTTTTGCCGGTATGTTGCGTGTCCACTGCTTCCATCACAGCCCCATTTATGTACTGCAGTTAATTTTATTTTATTATTATTTTCTAATAATTGATGATCAAAAACCGAGGAGTTCGCCTGTATAATTCGACTAACGGTATGGTCGACTAAGCTTTGCAAAGTTGTTTCAGCTGAATAGTCTGAATATTTCAAGTTACTCGGATAGCACATCACCTTAGCTGAATGCAACCTTTGGTAACTCGGATATACATATATCAGCATTCCTCTCCTTAGCACTACATCGCATTAGCTTGTATGTGTGATATATAGAGCCAGAGCTTCTTCCGGTGAGTACGGATTTGGCAATTGTGCTTTTGAGTCCAATGACCTTTTCATTTTATGTCCTGCAGTCTCGTTTGCATTAAGCTTTGTAACGATTTTTGATGCGGTTCGCATTCCAGATTTATACAGGCTAGTGCTGGTTGCCACCATTAATTCATCGCAAGTGGTTTCCTTTACCAGACTTGACACTTTTCTGGTCTGTACTTTAGGGCAGAAATCCCCGAAATCCTTCTTGGGTCGACCCATGTCTGAATTTGACGTAAAACTGTACAAAAAGAGCGCATCATCAAGCCATTTCTGATTTTTTTTCGAAGAGTGATTTGTTTTAATGGCATGCTTTCCATTTTTCTGTAAGCCTGCTAACAAAGTTTGTTATTCTTTTGGTAATTTCCTCGATTTCCTTTATTGATAGGTTTCTGTTTTTTAAAATTGTACCAAATATAAGTTCTTTTAAAGCTATAACTTTCTTTGTGGCGATATTCTCGCCAAGCCAAGTGGTATACAGCATGCGCTTTGAGACCGACATATCACCTAAAAAGTATAATAGACTTAACAGATTGTCGTAGATGGCTACCATTTTTACCACACGTTAACACCACAAAGACTCACACGATACATAAATGCTAATTCTAGCTTGAATAAGATTGAATAACGTTAGTTATAGTCCAGAGATGTTAGTATAAGGCTCAAAACCATTCTTGATAAAACAACATACTTCAAACACATTTATTTTGCTACACATGAATAGACAGGTCACAAACATATATTTTTTATTTAATGCATACCTTTTCTAAGAGAAAACAAAAGTTATTGGGTCTGTTTGTTTTAATTTGTTTAAGTTGAAGATCAATCAACAAACATCAAAAAGTGCAACCAAATATTTGCATGGCACATGCTGAACATTTGTTCACTTTGAAAGCTCGCAGGTTGTTGTTTCCATACCTGATAGTTGGGACACAAATATATACATCTCATCCGGCTCGAACGACCAATTTGTTTATATTCCAAACGGTCTGCTCCATGGACTTTGTGCGGGTTTGCTCAGCATTCAATAAAAACAGCAAATCGGTTTATTTTAATTACTTTTATTTTCCGGTCGTCGCCACAAGATTCAAACGCAAGAAGAAGAAGGAAGCGTTCTTTTTCTATCGATGGTAGTGTTGTAAAATTAAAATATCGATACTTCAAATATCGAGTAAACCAAATACCTTCACATGTTTCATTCATCGATTTCAAATTATAATATAAATTTAAATATACTTATATCTTCATCAACATTCTCCACCCAAGTATTGTGTTTAGCAATACTTTACATTATTTTATTTGAAGTTTTATTAAATTAGCAACTGATCTCTTATATATATCAGTTTTTGTCTTAACGTCTACTATTCTTATTTTTCCATCTTTTGCTGGATAGATTTTTGTAATTATGCCCTTGGGCCAGTAACTTCTGGGTAGATTAAAGTCCAATAACAAAACAATATCACCTTCTTCAACAGCATTTTCATCCTTTGACCACTTACGACCACATAATAAGTACTGCCTATATTCGACCTTCCACTTATTCCAAAAAATATCCGCTAATCTTTGGGAAGCTCAACACATATTTAGGTAAATTAAATCTTTATCCGAGCTATCTGCATAAAATGAATCTCTAAAGTTTGGACCCATTAAAATGTCATTTGGTGTCAATGGCTCGAAATCTAATGCATTCGAGGGAACATATAAAAGCGGTCTGCTATTCATCATAAACTCAATTTCACAAAATAAAGTTCTTAGTACGTACTCCTTTGGATATCGCTCCTTTAACATATGAGACAAAAAATTCTTAATAGTTTGAATAAGTCTTTCCCACGCTCCACCCATATGAGGACTCAATGGTGGATTGAAAATCCATTTACATTTCTTTGTGGTCAGGTATTGTGTCAGCTCTTTTGATGACCAAACAATGGTCGATGATATCACATCGATGATGTCCTTGCTTGCTTTTTGAAAATGCGTTCCATTATCAGAATATATTTCTTCAGGAAACCCTCTGCGACCAGAGAACTGTCGCAGTACATGGATGAAGGCATTAGCTGATAAATCTTCAGCTATTTCAAGATGTACGGCTCGACTAGACATACAAGTAAAAACGAGAGGGAACGTTGTGAGCCGCGGCAAAGGCCGCGGCTCTACTTTATACCCGGTACTCAGTCAGTATATACATACATTCATTTATGAGCCTATGATTTATGAAATTTATTATATGTTCTCAAAAGGGACGAAAATAATATTTAAATTAAAAAATGATTTTTTTGGAATTTTTATACATGTTTCCATTTTTGTTTACATATGCTTTGTATATCTGCGCCTACATTTCTACATGACATGTATAACTACATATTTGAGACGTACAAGTGTTTAGGAGAGAGAGGGAGGGGGCATGAGGCCGCGCTTGGCAGGCGTTGCGTAGCCACTGAAATTTAATTTGTTTCTTCTGGCCATAATATTGTTCCGATCTGATCCAGATTCGGTAATCTGGTAGATATGGTAATTTTTCATGATTCTGCGTTTTTGGTTTTCATTTATCTTAAAAATTGTGAATTCCACAGATTTTCGTCTTTTGTGGGGGCGGAAAGGGGCGTGGCAAAATTTTGAAATACACTTGTTCAGGTTTGGTATCACAGGAGCTTGGATAGAAAGTTTGGTTGCTCTAGCTCTGATAGTCTCTGAGAACTAGGCGACACAAAATGGGCAAAGCGGATGGGGTCGCGTGTGAGAGAGAGCGAGAGGGAATGATGACTTTCGAAATGGTTTCCTTCATTGTAGCTATAATAATGATTTGATCTGATCCAGATTCAACACTCTGATAGAAATGGGCATTCTCTATGACTCTGCGTTTTTAGTTTTCTCGTATCTTCAACATTGTGTACGCCACAGACTTTCGTCCTTTGTGGGGGCGGAGAGGGGCGGGGCGAAATTTTGAATTACATTTGGAGTAGTGTGATCACACAGGAGACTGGATACAAAACTTGGTTGCTCTAGCTTTAATAGTCTCTGAGATATAGGCGCAAATGAAGACGGACGGACGGACAGACGGACAGACGGACGGACAGACAGACATGGCTATATCGACTCGGCTATTGATGCTGATCAAGAATATATATACTTTATGGGGTCGGAAACGCTTCCTTCTGTGCGTTACACACAACCGTTATCCGCACAAATCTAATATACCCCTATACTCTTCGAGTACCGGGTATAATAACTCCGTATTTCTTAACATGACTACGATTGACTAAAACCTCTATAGGGCCAAAATTATCAATTCCTACCTTTAGGAAAGGTCTGCTAGTTGGTTCCAGTAGACACTTTGGTAATTGTCCAATAATTGGCACTTTAGGTTTTGCTTTTATATTCCTACAAAAGTGACAGGTATGAATACATTTCTTAACGGTGTTGCGACAGCTAATTATCCAAAATTTTTTTCTAAGATTTGCTATTACTGTTTCAGTGCCCAAGTGATAATTTTTCTCATGAAAATACTGAACAATCAAGCCTGTAATTAAGTGTTCTTTAGGTAGAACAATTGGATTTTTTGAATCGAAATCAAATTGGTCATCGTTAATATTGTCTAGTCGTCCCTTTAATCGCAACAATCCAACTTCTGTTACAAAGATAGGAAGTGATTTTAAATTACTTTTTTTGTCAATCGGAATGTGTTGCGTCAAACACTTTATTTCCTGATTATAGAAATTTCTTTGAATTGCTTTGAAAATTAGTTTTTCAGCGTTAGCAAGGTTATGAGGTAACAATTCTAAGTTCTGTTCAGTGTTTTGTGGTCTCTTTAGTCGTTCGAAATACCTCAGGACCCAAGCAGTTGTTCTAAGAAATCGCATCCATTTAGAAAATCTCTTGGGATCAGGTAATACTATCTCATTTTCAACGTCTGTGAAAGTGTTTACAAATTTTACTGTCACACTTTCATTAGTTGTTTGCTCAAATAATTTGCGTTTAGGCCATTCAGTACTGTCTTTACTAAGAAATTGTGGACCTGTTAACCAAATACTTTTCGATGAAAAGTCAATGTCTTTAATTTTGGTTGCGTCGTCTGCAGGATTTAAATTCGTTGGGACATATCGCCAATCAGAGACATTTGTCAACTCCTGAATCTCACCCAATCGCTGTGCCACAAAGACTTCAAAACGTTTGCATAGGCTAACCTGGATGCATCAGAAAACATATGGAGCTGTATATTACAGGTGCCGATCGACATATCAGTCATTCGCCGTGGAATTTTAAAATCATTGAGCCTTCGTATATTGTTACAAGATTTTATCCATATATCATGTTGTTCATCAGTTATCTCGTCATCCCAGTTTATGCCACTGTCCCAAATCATCTGTAGTAAAATCTTGTTTGCTATTAATAAGTTAGAGAGAAAACCTAACGGATCGAAAACTGACATTGTGATTTTGAGTACTTCACGTTTGGATGGATTTTTTCCCATAGATAGAATGATAGTGTGGGCATTGATAAATTTCAAATTAAAAGCAAAAAAATCCTTTTCAAAGTCCCACATTAACCCCAAAACTCGCTCTTCTGATAAATTTTTAATTGTTCTATCAACTTTTTTGTCACATTTTTGGTCAACTACCTCTTTTGAATTGGAAATCCAGTTGCACATTTGAAATCCTGCCCGACTATGCACATATGACACATCTTTTATCAACTGAATTGCACTATCAATATCTTCAGCTCCACCGAGATAATCATCCATATAATGATTCGAAATAATTTCATTACAAGCCCTTGGAAATTGATCCTTAAAATCAAGTGCATTTCGATTTTTAACATGTTGTGCGATGCTTGGGCTGCATTTGGCACCAAAAAAGACTACCTGTATCTCATATACATATGTCGGGAATTCTCTGACGATCATATCCTCGCCATAATATTCGTTGGGCATGTCTATCCTTTTCTATTACCTTTATCTGCAAAAACATTTTTTTTATATCTCCAACAATCTGGTCTGACGAGCATGTGAGATGGCTCGGAGGGGGCCTAGCTGAGGCCACCGGACGGGTCGCAGGTTGCGGATAGCGAATGACCTACCTCTTGAGGTAGGCCAGCTGCGAATAAACGGTCATCCCTAGGGAAGGCACCGAAATAAGCAGTCCCGGACAGCCAGCGGGTGTTCGCGAAGTAGCAACACTGACGATGCGCTTGTGGTGCCGCCTCATTTAAGTAGCTCACACACACCCCATCCCTACACATTACCTACCCACATCCCAACCGCTACACTCATCTCACACCGGGCCGGACTAAGTGTGTTATTCGACCCGTGCCGAGAGTCAGCCTGGCTGGGGGCCCGGTATAAAAACTAGCCCAGTCGTTAACGGAGGGCTCAGGGACTTGGCAGCCCCCTGTTCTAATGATGCCTTATCCGGGCAACGTGAATCTCTGCCCGGATGGACCGCCCCTTCTTTGCAAATCGTGGGATTTAATGATGGACAACAAAACAAAAAACAAAAACAACAAAAACGAGTCTGGCGCTCCCCAACTGCCAACTGGGAGCAATCCCATACAGGGAAAGGCATCGGCCCAAAGGCCTGGCCTGACCCGCGAAATAGCTGGTAAAACCAGCGCGGCGGAAGACGCTAGGGCGAACCCGAAGGGGTCCCATCCTAGTTCCGGGGTGGGTGGCAAATCGCCGACCAAAGCCGATACCTTGGTGGAGTGGCTCTGCAACCCTGCGGCTGCCCTGCCTGCTGGTAAGGCTGCGGAGAGCGAGTTGCCATCGACTAGCGCCCAAGCCAAAGCTTACACCTATGCCGAGAGAAGGAGTGCTGGCAACATACTCCGTCGGCAAAATGCAAGCACGATGTCCAGCCCGACCGACCAGTGGCGGAAAAAGGTCGAATGGGCATCAAAGGTGCTGCCCAACTTTGGCAAAGAGGCACCGAAGAGGGTTGCCCCGCCGAAGTTGACGGCCCCGCAACCTAAAAGGCAGCGCTCACAGGAGACTCCCGGACCGGCTCCGAAGCGCTCCAGAGTGCTGCCGAACGTATCGTTCGCGCAGATCGCAAAAGAGAGGACGCTGATTGGCGTCCTGGACAAAGGCAGCGCGGACTCAAAGATCCCCAGGAACCAGTGGAAGTGGGTGGAAGCGGCACTGGCCGACCGCTGCTTCGAGCTGCTGGAGAAACAGCCAGGCCCCCCTCCAGTCTGTAAAGACATGGGGTGGTACCAGGGCTGTATAAAAATTATAGCCTGCGAAGACGAGCGCTCCGTCCAGCTGTATAAAGCAGCGGTAGCGCAAGTCGGGGAGGTGTACCCAGGGGCGAAGCTTGTCGCGGTCAACTGGAACGAGGTGCCCAGTAGGCCCAGAGCAAGAGTCTGGGTGCCCGCCTCCATAAAGGAGCCTGAGCGCATCTTGAAAATGCTGCAGCGGTGCAACCCGGAGCTACCAACCTCCGACTGGAGGGTAGTCAAGGTGGAGGCGAGTCAAGGCCCGATGCACCAGGCAGTGTTTGTCCTAAACAAGGAATCCCTAGCTCCGATTGAGGCCAAAAAAGGAGAGCTCAACTTTGGCTTCAGTGCGGTGAGCATCAGGGTCTACAAGTCGGATGCAGCGGCCGAGGCACGTCCTGTCGACAACCCAGTCGAGCAGGACGTTGCCTCGGAGATCGAAGCACCCGATGACGACCCGGAGCCTGCCCATGACGGATACTCTTCCGACACGGCCCTTATGCGTGAGTTCGAGGCGATGTGTCGCGACGACACTATCGAGGACGACTCGGACGCCGACAATACAGTGGTGGAGAACTCTGTCGATGTCTCTAAGACTCTTACAGATAAATCTCCACCACTGTAAAGCAGCATCCGCTGCTCTCATACTCCGCTTGGAAGCGAGCGGAGCAGACGTAGTCCTGATCCAAGAGCCTTGGGTAGTAGGAGACAAGGTCTGTGGATTAGCGACGAAGGAGCACAAGCTTATTGTAGCTCAGAAAGAAGGTAAAATACGTACCTGCATTCTTGCAAGGAAGCACTTAAATATCTCCCGGTGACCTAGTTCGCAAACTCACCAGAGATAGCGAAAGGTCGGATATAGGCCTTGTAATAGGCTGCGATGCCAACGCCCACCACACCCAATGGGGGAGTTCGGACACAAATGTAAGGGGTGAGTCATTATTCAGCTTCATCCTAAACTCTAATCTCCTAATCTGCAATCGGGGCAATGATCCCACGTTTATAATTAAGAATAGACAAGAGGTAATTGACCTAACATTAGTGTCTCACAAACTGTCAGACATAGTTATGAATTGGAAAGTTCTGGAGGACCATTCCTTTTCGGACCACAGATATATCGAGACCACACTATCTCTCGAGAGCCCAAAACCCACTGTCTTTGCTAACCCTAGGAAAGCCAACTGGGAAAAATATGTCAAAGTCATGGAGGGACTTCTTCCCTCCAAGGCACCAATCTGCCTGAACACAGAGCACGATCTAAATCATCTAGTGGACAGGTTTACTAAAGCATGCAACACGGCCTTCACGGCAGCATGCCCATCAAACCAACACAAGGGGAAAAAGAAACCCCCTTGGTGGTCAAAACAAATAGATACCCTACGAAAAAGCTGCAGGTCCCTCTTCAACAGGGCCAAACGCGCTAACGAGGAGCAACACTGGGCAGATTATAAAAATAGTCTGGCCCTATACAAGAAAGAAATCAGACAGGCAAAAAGGGCCTCTTGGCAAAGATTTTGTTCTGAAATCGAGGTAACGTCGGAAGCTGCAAGACTGCGCAAGATCCTCTCCAAAACGACCCCCTCGGTGGGATACCTTAAGAGAAGCGATGGTACGTGGACCAACTCCAGTGAGGAGTCCCTACACATTCTTCTCGATACTCATTTTCCAGGGTGCTCCATCAATGGACCGACCCACCTCCCTAGTGAGGGTTCGATCACCTCGATGGAGCACATTTTCTCAAAACGGAACATAGGCTGGGCAATAAACAGTTTCCATCCGTTCAAAGCGCCTGGTCCGGACCAGATCATTCCGGCCCAACTACAAAAAGCCGGAGACACGGCCATCAACTGGCTGCGATGTATCTTTAAGAAGATACTGGTAGTGGGGAGAATACCACACGCTTGGCTTAAGGCAAAAATAGTCTTCATCCCTAAAGCAGGTAAAGCCTCGCACTCTACACCAAAGGACTTTAGACCAATTAGTCTATCGTCCTTCCTTCTCAAAACCTTTGAGAGACTCGTCGGGCTACAACTGAGAACTACTATAAATTCTCAATTGTTGTCAGGAGCACAGCATGCCTACCGGAAAGGAAAATCCACGGAAACGGCACTTCACGAAGTAATTTCGGGGATAGAGAAATCACTATACCTCAAAGAATACTGTCTAATCGCTTTTCTAGATATCGAGGGAGCTTTCAACAACGTCATACCCGGTGCCATTACGGAAGCGCTGACTGACCTTGGGGTGGATCGTCACTTGGTGATGCTCATTGATCAATTGCTCACATGCAGGACGGTGACATCTGGAAAAAACATCTTCACAGATGGATCAAAGCTGAACAATAGGGTCGGAGGAGGCATATACTCCGAACAGCTAAACATCAAGCACTCCTTTAGACTTCCTGATCACTGCAGTGTCTTCCAAGCGGAGGTCATTGCAATCAAGGAGGCCCTAAACTGCCTTCAGGAAACTACCGCCATGGTAACCCGCGTAAACATCTATAGTGATAGCCAAGCTGCAATCAAATCGCTTAATGCGATCTCCGCAAACTCGGCCACCGTTGCAGATTGCCGCAAATCTCTTCACGAGATGGCTCAGCAATTTGTTATCAGCCTTATATGGGTCCCGGGCCACCGGGACATCGAGGGCAACTGTATTGCAGACGAGCTGGCCAGACATGGCACTACAATCCCCCTTCTCCAAGACAAGGAGGATACTCGTATGCCGATGGCCACATGTAGGCTCATAATAAAGGAGCAATATAAGCAACTAACAGATAACAAGTGGCAATCAGTACCACGTTGTCGTATATCACGGCAAACATGGCCGACCATAGATAGGAAACGCACCTCTGAGCTATGCAGGCTCGGCAGACGAAGGTGCAGCGCAGTCATACGCTCCCTAACGGGGCACTGGTTAATAGGTACCCATGCTAATAGACTGGGCGCCCCATACAATGATTTTTGCCGTAGCTGCAGAGACGAGGAAGAGGAGGAAACGGTGAAACACCTGTTTTGCTCTTGCCCAGCTCTCAGCAAAAGAAGGCTACAGCACTTGGGCTCGCCCTTCATTTCAGACATTTCGGTAATGGCCACCATATGTCCCAGAAAGATAGCTAACTTCATAAAAGCTGCAGGCTGGGACAACTGTTGACCTCTGGTCTCACAATGCGAGTAGGGGCAGATTCCCCCGCGGTATCACAACGGGCCGGAAACAGCCTAAGTGTGCTGGGCTCCCAGTGAGTCGGGCAGCCGCTGCAACCTAACCTAACCTATCTCCAACAAATGCTATTTTATTAATTCGAAAATTCATCAATACTGCTGACAACTCATTATAAAGATCCACTCCAGTTAAAAGATAGTCATTCAGGCACCTGTTGTGAGATTTGGCTGCCGCGTCAAACACAATTCGTAACTTTTCTGGCTTGTTGCTATTGACTACCCCGAAATGAGGTAAATAGTATGTTAATGGTGTCGATACGCCTGCTTGATCTTCACTTAATTGTTTTATATATCCTTTTGATATATATGATTCAATCATTTCTTCATATTTTCTTCCATATGTCAGATTTTTATAAATTTTCCTTTCCAGTAGCAAAAGTCTACTAAAAGCAGTGTTATAACTTTCTGGGAGTTTTATATTCTCTTCCTTCCAAAATAACCCTGACTCAAATTCTATTTTCAGGCCTTTTAAGTGTTTTCTCAATTATTTGCAAACATCTTTTGTCGTCTAATGATATTGGCTTATCTCGTGAGGAAGTTAGTTCGCTTTCAACAGCCCAAAAGGATTTTACAAGGTCATGTGTAATGTTTAAGTCGTCTTTGTCATTTTTTCTGTCGTTATTGTGAACATTTACATGAAACAAATGATGTGTCTGATTGATCGTCTGTCTAAATTGATGTTTCCGTGCACAACCCACCCCAATAATGTTTTGCTGCTAACTGGACCCTTATAGGACTCATGTTTTAACTTACGCGTTACTATTAAAGACCAATTGTCTTGACCTATTAGTATTTTGGGCTGTGCATTTTGATACGAACAAGAATCAAAGTCTTTCAGAAACTTCCATTGTTCGGCTATATCCTTTATCGCTACAGTCTGTGAGGGTAAGTTAAGAGTAGACCATTTTTTAACTTTACGCATTAAATAAGTTTTAGCATTGTTCTGTCTACCTTTAATTCGTAGACTAACTATCTTTGAATCTTCCTGTTCATAAATCTCATTGTTCGTCCATTGCATTCTAAGAGAAATCGTTGGCCCATCCAATTCCAATTCATTGGCTAACTGGTGATCAATTAATGTAACTGTTGAAGCCTCATCTAAAAGTGCATACGTATTAATTGTCGTCTTTGTTCCCATAAGAGTGACTGAGACTATTTTGAGCAATACATCATTACGGTTGTAATTAATGTTACAATTTTTATCGATTTCAGTCGGCTGCGTTGACATTTCGTGTGTAATTGGACCTTGCTCTGCCTGAACTTGTCTTTTATGTTTATGTAATAGTGCGTTATGTGTATACGTACAATTGTTAACGTTACATATTTTTTTTCGTTTACAATCTCTCATTGAATGATTCTTAGCTAAACATGCAATACATAAGCGATTTTTTGTAATATGCTCCCATCGTTTGTCAATGTCTAAGTTTCTGAATTCTCACAAGAATTTACGTAATGGTCATTTACTTTACAGAAATTACAAATTTTATTCGTCTTTAACTGAGGCGATGTATTAGAAATTGTCAATGTCGATTCTTTGGATTTGTTTTGCCCAAATCCTAAATATTGAGCGGCTTTAGCCTTTTTTTCCAATCCATTTATTTAAAAGGAATATTTTTGGTTCATTACTGTTAGTTTCTTGATAATACTGTATAAAGGCAATTCTTTGTGACAAAGGCAATTTTTCAATCAGTTCTGTTACTAAAGTAGGATTTCTTAAATGATCATTTTCCTCTAGCGATGATAAAGTATGAATTAAATTTGTAAGAAGATCATTTAACCTATTTAATCTATCCATTTTGTCGTATTTTATAGCTGGGAAGTTTCTTACTTGTTCTGGTATATGGCGTATAATATGAGCTGGGTCGCCAAATCGATCTTTTAATATATTAATTATTATATCAACATTCTGCGGTAATAGTAATAGAGATTGAACTGATTCTTTAGCTCGACCTGTCAATGATTTTCTTAAACGGTTTATATTTTCATAATTAGTAAATTTACAAATGTTTGTACTGTTTGTGAATTCGGCATTAAAAATTGGCCACTCCATTGGATCGCCTGCAAATACTGGGAGCTCTTGCGATATAGCTTGTCGTGTCATTAATGTTTCAATATAATCCTGATTGTTAGTCTTATTATTTGTCACTTCTAAATTTGGCGGCTGTCAAATCCGCTTACTCACTCACGTGTATAACTCAACTTTTGTTCGGGCTCGTGTTGTCCATAGTCGTCATCCATGTTAAATTCATCTTCCAGTTGTGCTTCTTGTGCCAGTTGCTTTTGTAAATTTAACTGTTGCTCCTTAAATTCCAGCGCTGCACGTTGTTCTTGAAGTTGTTGTTGCTCCTTTAAAAATTGCATTTCACATTGAAGCTGTTGCACTCTTTTACCAGAACGCTGGGATATCCGCGATTGTGCGTCGTCGTCTTGCAGTAAAGAATTCGATATCCCTTTTTCGCTGTAGTCACACTGTTCGGCAAGTCGGTGCGCCAGTTGTTTTGCTTTCACCATCTTCCTGGTTTGTACCATTGGTGTTGATGCCTGAATCACAGTGTTGTCGCAAGGCGAATCAAATCCATCCACCAATGTTTTTCGTCCACAGATGTCTTCTGTAGTTGTTTTTTTGATTTTTTCCCTGGCGCCATGATCGCTGTCTACGATCTTTTTTCGTTCTTAATACTTGTCTGATCAAACGTCGTAGCTTGTGTGTGCATGTGTGTATACCTAGTCAGTTTCGTATACCCACACTCACAAACGTACATATGTATGCCTAGTCGGTTTCGCATACAAACACACTCACAGCAACGGTCTGATGAAATTGCGTCGAATTTCCGAAATGCTAGTTTAGTGATTGATGAACCACGTTGTCCACATGCCGGTCAAATAGCTCGAAGGACCATCTTGTTTCCATACCTGATAGTTGGGACACAAATATATACATCTCATCCGGCTCGAACGACCAATTTGTTTCTATTCCAAACGGTCTGCTCGATGGACTTTGTGCGGGTTTTCTCAGCATTCAATAAAACAGCAAATCGGTATATTTCCCTTATATTCATTATTTTTTTAATTACTTTTGTTTTCCGGCCGTCGCCACAAGATTCAAACGCAAGAAGAAGAAAAAGCGTTATTTCTCTATCGATGGTGTTATAAAATTAAAATATCGATACTTCAAGTATTGAGTAAACCAAACCATGTAAACCATGTTCCATTCATCGATTTCAAATTATAATATAAATTTAAATATACTTATATCTTCATCAACACTTAGTGTTGGTAATTGACAAAAAGCGTAATTGAAACATTTATACAAAAACAGAGTGAAGAATGCCACGATAGCCCTCTACACTTGCAAAGCTATTGGCTTAAAATGGGGCATGAACCCAAGCATAGTCCAATGGGTATAGTTAGACCAATAATACTCTACAGAGTTACAGTGTGGTGGCCAGCCTTATCAAAAAAGATGAACACCAAACAACTTGGCAAAGTTAAATGATCTGCAGCCCTATGCATCATTGGGGCCCTTTGCACTACTCCAAATGATGCGCCAGATGCCATTCTATGCCTCCTCGCAGGAAAAGAGCGGGCAGAGATGGCAGGAATACGTCCAAGAGACGCCGACCAATGGGCACCACAGCACATACATGTAAGTCACTCTTCAATATTAAATAGCAGTACGGTCCCCGTGAAAACAGACTACTGTGTACCAAAAGAATACACAGACACCCCTTTCAATGTAATTATCCCTCACAGAGACGAATGGAGTATAACTCATCGAATCCAATATGAAATTCTGTTTTTTACGGCACAAAAATAAATGGAAAAAAAATGTTCACTATGACTTTGGAAAAGCAAAACAATGTACATATGTTTTAACGCTTTGCCGTATCATGAAAAACTTTGCGGCAATGAAAGCATCAAGTGACAGTGTGAGATTTGGTTATATGTAAGCGCATTGTCAAAACTTCATAGATGAACCGCATCGCCCCAACGAAAGCTGGGCTTTTGGCTGGAACATGTGTTTCTGTCGATATGTATATGTTTTTATATTTAATTTAAATTAAATCAAAATTATACGTAATGAGTCTATAGTTGTCGTTATTTGCCCTACGGCACGATTAGCTTCTTTCCTTGCTACATTTGTGAGCTGGCCGATTTCAGTCTGACGCAGCCTGGCGTGTGCATGAAAGAGATGAAGATATCTGCAAAGAGACAGATTAAAAGGGAAAACACGAAAGCGGTTTAGTAGATTCTCCGAATGTGATGTGCCGAAACAGGGGACAGCGCAAGTAGAAGGAAACCGGCGAGTTTTAGTTTCGAGTGCAACGATTCTGATGAGGAAGGGTCAATAATTGATCCAGCATCGGAGCTCAATAATTCTTTCCCGACATGTATATGGAAGGCTGAATTTTTGTGAATAGTGTCAAATTCCCAGTGGCGGAGGTCATGCACAGAAACGGAACACAGAAAAAACGATCAGGTCAGAAAGAACGGAAAAAAGGCCGGAATAGTCGATAATATGCTGTCGCCTAAAAGGAGGGCGAGATATATATAGAGATATGTATGATGCCGCACTGGAGAGGTAAGGGCAGCGACTACATTGTCTCGCTTTGGACCGAGCCAGTTGTGCTGGTAATAAATAATTAAAATTGGTCAATGCCTTGGTATTGATGATCATAATCGGGAACAGCTAATATTTAATTGGCGCCGAACGGGTCTAAGAACCCATAGTAAACGGTCGTGTAAAACACCGCAAAGTGTAGAGAGAGAGAAAAAAAGTGGCGAGAAAAAAATTAAAAGGTAAGGGTCCAACATAAAACAAATACTTAATACGTTTTTTTATGTCGGAAAAACTGGAAATTCTCCTAGTGCATCAGAAAATCCCCTCTATGGGGAGGCAACAAAAAACAAAACAAAACTGAAACTTAAAAAAAAAGAGAATCGAAAAATGAAAAAATTTGCCGCCGCTCTAACAATTGTGAGTGGTGTTGACGAAAACGTTCCCGTGCATAAAAGTGCTGAGTTTTGTTGTTGTTTGTGTGCCGCACTGTAAAGGAAAAAAAAGTGCAAATGCCCTAACACAGATAAGGAAAACAGAAGGGGCTGAAGGGAAATTCCTTGCTCCCATCAGCGATCTAAGAAGTACAAATAGGCTAAAAGGGTCCTCCCTTGCATAAAAAAATCAACAAGAAAAACAGCACAAGCTGGACAGAGCTCCCCCGCTCACCTCCGCTAAACCGCAGTCAGTGACAGCCTTGAACAGCCAGAAGGTTAGGTTAGATTAAGCCAGACGGCCCTCATAGGGGCCTCTTATAGGCCAGTATGGCTCTAAGTTATCCGGATGGCTATGGACCTTTACGAGGGTGCTGGTGAGACTTTGAATTCACCTAGAATCGAGGTGTTTTTGTCGAAGGTAAGTAGTTCCTTTGGCGTCCTCTTGGAGGCATCTTCTAGTGATGCCAGCATCGGCGCGCCCAGGTATCTTCTCCTTGCCCGTGAGAGAGCCGGGCAGCTGCAGATAATATGATCTAGGGTTTCAAGAGCTCCGAGCTCATCACATTTCCGGCAGCTGTTTTCGTTAATGATGCTTAGCTTGGCTGCATGTGACGCAGCCAGACAATAGCCTGCCAGTATTCCCACTAACAGTCTACAGTCCTCCCGTGGAAGGTGCAGCAGATAGTGGCTAAGTTTTTTACTGCGCCCTTTGCACATGATTTTCGAGATTCTGCAGGTGGCTGTGCTCCTCCACATGCTTTCGATTTTCAATCTGTCCTGCTTTTCTAGGTCGCTTTGTAGCGTTCTAAGGGAGACCGGCACATTTTCTAATTTTTCAGTCGCCAGGCAGACGCCTTCCTTTGCCAAAGCGTCCGACATTTCGTTTCCATTGATGCCCTGGTGGCTGGGAACCCAATAGATCCGCACTGACTTAGTCGTGCAAAGTAAGTCCAATGCTTCCCTGCTTGCCAGGACACTTCTGGAACTGACCGTGGACGACTGCATGGATTTTATCGCCGCTTGGCTGTCTACAAACAGATTGACCACGTTGTGTGGTCGCCCTGTTTGTTGTGCAACCTCCGCTGCTTTCCTGATGGCAAAAACTTCCGCCTGAAATATGCTGCAGTGGTCTGGTAGCTTGTATGCCAGCCCTATTTCGGGGTCTGTGCAGTATATACCAGCTCCTACTCCTCCTACCATCTTGGAGCCGTCTGTATATATATTGAGATGTTCGATCTGGCCTTTTTTCCATTCTTCCAGTCCCAGAAATGCGTTTGTGTTGATGTCGAGACACGTTCGGGGGGTCATGTAGTCAGTATAACTGATCATGTCCCTGCCAATTGACCAGTGTGTCCTTGTGGCCACATGTTTCCCGACGCAGTCAGGCGCTGTGCTGCCTTTTCTGCCGTCAGACGAGCGTGGATGTCCAGGGGATCAATTCGAAGTTTGGTCTCGAGTGGTTTTGTTGGAATTGAACTCAGCACCCATGTGATACAGAGCAGAGCCTGTCGCTGAGTCTTTTCCATAAGCTTGTGGTACGTCTTCTTCCCGGTAGCTTGCCACCACACTTAGACACTCCACACTCCATACATCAGAGTTGTTCGCACCACCAATGTAGATCCAATGGGGGACTCAATTGGGACCCTTCGATCCATCTTCCTTCTTATGAAAGTAGGTTGCGCCTAATTAACCTATACTCTCTTAAATCCCGTAGAACCTGCCAAGGAGTACTCTTCCTCCATAAGCTTCTCTCCGGTGAGGTCGAATCGACTGCCCTTATCAACCTTA
The DNA here is from genome assembly GCA_035041765.1 of Drosophila algonquin. Classification (NCBI taxonomy): domain Eukaryota; kingdom Metazoa; phylum Arthropoda; class Insecta; order Diptera; family Drosophilidae; genus Drosophila; species Drosophila algonquin. The sequence goes on along the minus strand of JAWNKY010001097.1, from coordinate 86,949 downwards.
TTAGTATTGCTGTTCCTTTCCGCCCTACTAGGCATTACTCTCCTCTTCATCTCCAACTCTGTCTTTCTAACTACTCGGATTATGAATCTTTCCGTAGCCTTTGCCGTAACTATAACCAATTTTTTCATCTGTTCTCCTTTGATACTAGTTCTAATATGGTCAAAATTATCTTAATCAATAACTTAATTTAATTTAACTAGCTTTAATTTGGAAATGTTCGGCTACCGGCTCTTCTCTTACCTAAATTTGGCTATTGGTGGGATCTTATCGGCTACTGAGCCGATAATTAGCCCCACCGGGTCCGAGTATTGGCTTTGGCCCTTTAGTTTAATTATTTGATATGTAATTTTACCCTTACAGTTTAACTGTACATTGTTAAACTTTAAACAAAATAAACAATAAACAATAAACAATGCATTAGAGCAGGTGAGCAGCAGGTAGAGCATGGTGGCCTCCTTCACCCTTTCCACTACATTGGGTCTCCATGCCGGCTTGCTATCCAATACTGTGCCGAGGTATATGACTTGTGTTTCTGGGGTTAGCCTTGTTTGATTGATTTTCGGGGGATCCATGCCGGTACCTTGTACCTCTTGTCCGCGTTGATACTGAGTCCTACTTCGTCCGCCCACTCATATATCTCCCTGAGTGTATTTTCCATTAAGAAGCTGGGGGGCGATGGACATACACCCGTGATAAGTACGCTTATGTCATCTGCATAAGCTGTTATTTTTGGGGCCTTCCTTTCGAATCTCTTGATTAGGTCGTCGACCACCAGTTTCCACAGGAGGGGCGAAAGGACTCCACCTTGAGGTGTGCCTCTGGATGCCCTCTTGGGTATGGAGGCGGTGCCAGATTCTGATTGAACACGTCTACAACCTAGGAGGTTCTTTATCCAGTGGTTGATTGCTGGGTGTGTGTTGGTTGCTTCTAGGCGACCCCTTATTGCGCTTGTGGCCACGTTATTACATGCTCCGGATATATCAACAAATACTCTTGCTGCATATTTCTTGGTGTTGAGGGCTTTCTCGACGGTAGCTACTAACGAGTGTAGAGCTGTTTTCACCTTTTTTTCTTTAGTGTAGTTGGCATCAGTTCTCCGACTTCCTTCCTGATGTGTAGCTCCAGCAGCTTTTCCATTGTTTTTAGTAGAAAGAAGGTGAGGCTTATTCGTTTATAATCCTTGGGACTAACATGGCTGCACTTTCCTGCCTTCGGGAGGAAGACAACTCTGAAAGTTCTCCATTGGATATGGATATAGCCTGTCCTTAAGATTGGCGTATATATAGCGAAAATGCATATAGCGAAATAGCAGGCAGCGCTGGTCGCATTCGAACTTTTTGAGCCATACGAAGGTAGTAGCAGACACTTCATGGTAACAGGAATAATAAGGAAAAAGATGAAAGGGGCCGCAAATAACATTTTGTCGTCCTTCAACACGGTCCTAAAATTCAAAGCCATAATTAAGCTGGCGACCATGCGGCAGGGAAACCTGTCATTGAAAGAATACTACGATGAGATTGAGAAACAGCTTTCCCTCATCATAAATAAGAACATGGTTCACACTACAGATGCAGCAAATGTGCTGAACCAGAAGGCCAGGGAAGACGCATTGGAGGGTTTTATCTCAGGTTTGAAAAGGCCCCCGAAGGTGGCCGTCTTCTCGGCAAGGACAAAGGATTTGCCGACAGCTCGATAGCTCTGGTAATGGGCCCCAGGACCCCACTTCTTACAAAAGCCCTCACTATGTTAGGAGTCAGGGTACACCCAACAGGGCAACACATACCAACAGCCCAAATCTCAAGGCCAGACCATGGAGCCAATGTAGGTGGAGCCTTCATCCTCTATATTGAGACAACCCTCAGCGTACCAGAAACCGTTTGGTACTGGCAAACGTGACAATATTTTCGGGAGAAGGCCGAACGCATCAGAATGCACACCGGCCATTAATGCTGGCGGCAAAGGGTAGAGCACATTGCTACCGCTAGCAACCGCATACAACGAGGCCGCTACCGAGGAAGTCGCCGAAATAGAAGCCGATGCCGAAATCGGCTACGAGAGACTAACAACTGTTGACGGCATTATTGGCCTTGACCTGCTAACGCAGGTGGAGGTTGTCCCTAAAGAGCGGAGCACTCACATTCGGTAACACAACCGAGATGATCAAATCCACAGGTGCTCAGATGTCGACCATACTAACGTTATTGACGTCAACGCACCACCAGCCATAAAGGCAAGCTTCATGCAAATGCCGAAGAAAGAAATAAGACGTTCGCCAACCCTAAGTGGTCGCTGACTTATAAAACTTCGGTCGTGGCGACCATTCGCAGGGTGGGCGACGAGCCAATTTACTCCAAGCTGTACCCCTATCCTATGGGTGTAGCCGATTAATTAATAGGCATTAATAGCCTCTTAAAATTATCGCCTTCTCTGAAACAATTCCTCAATCTCGGATTCCCAGATTTTTGTAGACAATTTTAACATATATAGATCTAATCGACCATCTCGAGGTGGCGGCGTCCTAATTGCTGTTCGTTCCGACTTAACTTCCCAACTCTTTTCCATTGATGAGCTCAACACTATTGAAATTATCGTTGTTAAAATTCATCTGCGTTCTTTTAATTTATTCATCTCATGCTCTTACATCCCACCGTCCTCTGAATTTACAACTTATATGCTTCACGCTGCCCATCTCCAGTCCGTTTTGTCTCAGCTTGGTGATTCTGATCGTCTTATTGTCCTCGGTGACTTTAATCTCCCTTATGTCACTTGGTCTCCATTTAATGACTCAAACTTAATGTTCCCATCTACGCAGCATGACTTCGTTGATTCTCTGTCCGATACATCGTTAGGCCAGGTAAATGGCATACGCAATAGCATGTGTAGGACCCTTGATCTCGTCTTCACTACCGATGCTTCGAGCACTTTGGTATGTCGAGGATCACCTCTATCATTCCCTGAAGATCCATACCATCCCACACTTTCAATTGATTTCATGTTACCATCTTCAAGCCCTATAAAGTCGTTTATTAAGCCTTCGAATATTTATTGCTTCAAGAAGGCTGATTTCCTCTCATTCATTGGTCATTCCTTGACGATTTCCAGGAAATCGAGTCTGTCGCGAATGCATTCTATAGCTCTATTTTTTCCATCTTTCCCATGCATGTTCCTTTAGTCACCCCCTCCAGAAATCTTTCTGGTCCTATCTGGTTCACCCCGAGATTAATAAATCTGAAGAATTTAAAATCCCGTATGTACAAGAAGTTTAAGAAATCCGGTTTGCAATCAGACTTTTCGAAGTACTCAATTGCAAAATCGAAATTTTCCTTATTCAATACATTGTGCTACAATAGATACTTGGCCAAATGCAAGCTTAACTTTAAACGCGACAAAAAATTTTTCAGGTTTGTTAATTCTAAACGTAAATCTTCCCAATTTCCTTATTCTCTACACTTAAATGGTAGTTATGCTGATAAGGATTGTGATATTGCTGATCTGTTCGCTTCCTTTTTCCAACGTTGCTACTCTGTCCCGTCTATTAACTTTCCCTCTATCTTAGCCTCATCGAACGACCTTAGTAGTAGTTACTCATATCCATCCCTTTAAATAGTTCTAACTGTATCCTTCCCCCTTCATCGACTATGATGGTCTCCTAACAAATTTAAAATCGTGCAAGTTTTCGTTCTCCACTTGGCCAGACTCGGTTCCGAGTGCTGTTCTTAAACTTTGTCCAGAATCTCTTTGTGTGCCTCTCCTAAAACTGTTCAACTTGTCTCTCAAGACTGCAGTATAGGTCAAAACGACTATTTTCTGATATAAATTCATTTTTCAAAAGTATTCAAAATATCTATCTTTTGTTATGACCCATTAGGAATACATGAAACCGTAATGTTGCATACCAGAAATGTTAACATTTTGTTCTGATGCTAAGTTAACAGCTGTTAAAACAGCAGATTCAATTCAACAGCGCATAATCATAAATTGGGCAAAAATTTTTGCCGAAATTCACGTGGCTCAATTTTTTTAAATTTAAATTTGTTAATACAAATTATGATGAATAGTGAACAGTGGGGTTTGTACTTTATGTTGGTAGATCTGTGTTGTTGGTATTGTTCGTGTTGGCTGTAATATGTGTTAATAAAGAGACGTCCCAAAAAAAACTTTTTGGCACAAAACGTTATCTTTGGGAAGGCTTTTAAAAAATGTTATCACATGTTAGCCAAGTGACTATTTACATATTGTAGAGTAATCTTTTGTTAATTCAAAACAGTTAAGATAGTTTGCTCATTTTGTGCACGTTTCCCATAATTTAACATTTTATAGAAGATAACCTATATCTAAGCAATGCCTGTCTGCATGAAAAATGGCGAAAACTAAAGGAAGAACTGATGGAGTGGATGCTCGTCTAAGTTATTTTAGATCGTATATCGATGATAATGTGTCCGTCGTATTTCGATCATATATTGATCAGTATTTACATGAAAAAAACCGTATTTTGTCGGAATTTATCCGAGAGATGGAAAAAATGTAGATACCATCTAAATAATTTTAAAAAAAGGCATGCTGCTTGGCTAAAAGGAAGCTCTTGCTTAAATTTTCGTTTAAAAAAGTGTCAACGCACCAACCCACCTGGACACATAACGAAGTGGCTGAAAGAAAGAAGCAATGCAGACCCCCCGATGATGTTTCAGAAACAAAAATTTTTTTATATATTTTTTTAGGGGCGTTGATGGGCAGTGCCACGCCCATTTTTTCAAAACCCATTTCCAAATGAGATCTTTAATGGTATTAAAAAAACTTTTCAGGAAAAACTTGAAAAACCTTCGAGTTATTAATTTATATCAGAAAATTGTCGTTTTGACTTATAGTGAACTGGTGACTTTCCCACTGTCTGGAAAGAATCCTATATAGTTCCCTTTCATAAAAAGGGATCTAAAACTGAAGTCTCTAACTATCGCTGTATTTCCAACTTATCTGCCATTCTTAAAGTCTTCGAAAAAATCATGACTTCTCACAGCATGATCACAGCATGGATTCATTAAACGTCGCTCAGTTTTTACTAATCTCCTTGAATTTTCCACCTTTGAACTGATGTCGTTTATACTGACTCTATACTTCGACTCCATCAATCACAATCTTCTTATCCATAAACTGTCTTCCTCAACTGTCTTCCTCAAACTGGGTTCCTCAAGGTAGCCATCTGGGTCCTTTGCTATTTAACCTATTTATTAACGATCTTCCTCAAATGTTATCTCTTTCCCGTGACCGAATGTAGGCTGATGATGTTAAGCTATGTTTTTCCTACAGTGACCCCTTGTCCCCACTATCTTTGCAATCAGATCTTGATGCCCTTAACAACTGGTGCCTAATCAACATTCTACCTCTTAACATTTCTAAATGCAACATAATGACTTTTCACCGCAATAATCCATACCTTTTCGACTACTCTATCAATAACATTATCCTTGAACGCCTCTTCAAAGTTACTTGGGCATTACCTTTGTACCTAATCCTTGTTTCAACTCTCATATCTGTACTATCTCTAACAAAGCCAATGAAGTCCTTGGATTTGTCAAAAGATGGTCTAAGGAATTTACAGACCCGTATACTACAAAACTTCTGTATGTTTCTCTGGTCCGGCCTATCTTGGAATATGGTTCTTGTGTCTGGTCTCCTCACTACCAAAAATTTCAGGATATGCTCGAATCAGTACAAAAACAGTTCCTCATCTTTGCTCTCCGCGGACTCAATTGGGACCCTTCGATCCATCTCCCTTCTTGTGAAAGTAGGTTGCGCTTAATTAACCTCTACTCTCTTAAATCCCGTAGAACCTGCCAAGGAGTTCTTTTCCTCCATAAGCTTCTCTCTGGTGAGGTCGAATCGACTGCCCTCATCAACCTTATTAGTATTGCTGTTCCTTTCCGCCCGACTGGGCATTACTTTCCTCTTCATCTCCAACTCTGTCTTTCTAACTACTCGGATTATGAATCTTTCCGTAGCCTTTGCCGTAACTATAACCAATTTTTCCATCTGTTTTCCTTTGATACTAGTTCTATTATGATCAAAATTATCTTAATCAATAACTTAATTTAATTTAAATAGCTCTAATTGGGAATTGTTCGGCTACCGGCTCTTTTCTAACCTAAATTTGGCTGTTGGTGGGATCTTATCGGCTATTGAGCATACGTCTATGTTGATAACGTAATTATCTTTTTCAAGTCTCAGGACGACTGGGTACTGAAACATGAGAGTAGCTCAGGGCAAGTCAAAGTTCTTTAAGACGAGCGTAGAGTACCTCGGTTATATCGTAACTAGCGAAGACACTAGGACTGACCCTGAAAAAGTGAAAGCTATGCAGGAGTACGTCGAGCCAACGACACTGTTTGGGGTAAGATCATTCTTAGGCCTAGAAAGCTATTGCAGATGCTTCGTGAAAGATTTCGCGGCGATCGCCCGACCGCTCTCCGATATCGTAAAAGAAGAAAAAGATTCGATTAGCAGTTATAAGTCTAAGAAAACCCCCATCTCGTTCAACGAGGTGCAAAGATACGCCAAAAACTGAGGGACATTCCAGCATCAGAAAACGAAAACGTGTCCAGACTACAAAAAGTATGTCGACCTGACAACCGACACGTCTGCCTATGGAATTGGGGCAGTCCTTTCACAAGGAAGACACCCAATAACAATGATATCTAGGACCCTCAAAGAAAATGAACTAATCTACGCTGCTAACGAGCGGGAGCTTTTGGCAATGGTGTGGTCCTTAGAAAAGGTTCGCCATTATATTTATGGTGTCAGGGATTTAAATCTGTTTATTGACCACTAGCCACTCAAATTTGCGGTTTCTGGGGGAAACCTCAATGCAAAAAGAAACGTTTGAAGGCACGCATCGACGAGATCGATGCCAAACTCTTCTACAAACCAGGCAAAGAAAACTTAGTTGCAGACGCATTGTCCTGACAGAATATTTGTGTGATAAAAAGTAGCGCACCGCGGTCAGATGCTACAACAATACATAGAGAAGACCTACACGGTAGAGACGAAAGATAAGCATGTCAATTGCTTTAGGCATCAAATCATCCTAGAGCAGGAGCAGTTTCCTCTAAAACCGATTTTTGTTCTCTTTGGGAAAAAGACGCGCCATATAACACACTTTCTAGACAATAACGCTCTCGCGGAAACCGTCAAATCCATAGTAAACCCCCAGGTCGTAAACGCGATCCATTGTGAGCTCCCGATTCTAGCCTGCATACAGCATAAGCTAATAAAATCTTTTCCGTCGACTACGTTCTGGCATTGCTGAAATCTTGTCGCCGAAATTTTCGATGAAAATGAGAGAAAAGATATTGTCACCATTGAACACAATCGGGCCCACAGGACCGCCCAAAAAAACGTCAAACAAATCATGACAGATTATTACTGCAAGGCAAAATACGATAGGCATCCCAAGAAACAGGAGCTTGGGCCGACACCGGTTCTCTCGTTCACTGGAGAGATGCTTCATGTAGATATATTCTCGACAGAGAAAATTTATTTCCTAAGATGCGTGGACAAATTCTCGATATTTGCCATTGTGCAGCCGAAAGTGTGCAGCAGGCATCAAGACTCCACTATTGCAGCTCTTAAATATATTTCGGAATACCAGACCAATTTATTGCGATAATGAACCATTGCTGAGGTCAGAAACCATCAGATCACTCCTGCGAAACAACTTCGGGGTACTCATTCCTAATACACCGCCCCTCCATAGTACTTCAAATGGACAAGTAGAGAGATTCCATAGCACTCTCGCAGAAATTGCAAGATGCCTCAAAATAGCTAAAGAAGTGACCGATACAGTCGAAATCTTCCTTCAAGCAACAGCGGAGTATAATAGATCAATGCACTCGGTCACCGACAAAAGACACATTGACTTTCTGTACGCTGTTGCAGCAGATATGAGCAAAGAAATTCAAAACAAAGTGCAAATGGCTCACATCGTGCAAAACAGTCGGGTCAACCAGGCACGACATAACAGAAGCTTCAGAGTAGGCGAAAAGGTGTTAGTTAAGTAACATAAACGCCTCGGGAATAGGTTGACCCCTTTATAATACCTAGGTACTCGAAGAGTAAAGTGGTATATTAGATTAGTGTTGATAACGGTTGTGTGTAACGCCCAGAAGAAAGCGTTTCCGACTCCATAAAGTATATATATTCTTGATCAGCATCAATAGCCGAGTCGATATAGCCATGTCTGTCCGTCCTATTAAAGACTATTAAAGCTAGAGCAACCAAATTTTAAATCCAGTCTTTTGTGTTATTACACTACTCTAAGGGTATTTCAAAATTTCGCCCCGCCTTTTTCCGCCCGCAACCAAACTTTCTATCCAAGCTCTTGTGGAAGCTACAATTTTTAAGATAAAAGAAAACCAAAAACGCATAGTCATGGAAAATAACCTTATTTACCAGATTGCCGAATCTGGCTCAGGTAGAACTACTATTATAGTCAGAAAGAACAAATTATATTTCAGTCGCTACGCAACGCCTGCCAAGCCTTTCTCAACCAAGTCACCTGGAGTCCATCACCCTCGTTAACGATGGGGTGGTCATCATCAATAACAGACCAGCCACGTTCAGCTGTGACTCGGACACGTTGGTCACAACCTCCGGAACGCAGTTGTCACTTTCAACGACTTTGCAACTAAGCCTACCATTCTTGACCCAGCTCAGTGAAGAGAATCTGGGCTACATCCAAAAGTCGAGCAGGCCACCATAGGCCGTCTCAATCCAGATATTTGTTTCAAACTATTTATGAAAGTTCGCTGTCTACTTTTCTCCTCAGCTTCCACATTTTTTGGTGTCGAAGTGTTGCTTGTTAGCAGAACAAGGATTTAAGTCGCAGTCTCCACAAGCTCCGTAGTCTGATCGTAGAGTACAATTAGTCTTAGTGTGCCCATATTCCTGGCAATTTTTACATTGCACTGGACCATTGGGTTTATGAGGTTCTTCTACAGTGATTCTCCGATGCAAAGAGAGCGACCCAGATAAGAAAAACCAGGCAACAAGAAAAAGCTGAAGTAGAAAGAGCAGCGATCCCCACGTAGCAGCCACAGTCATAGGCAAGAGTCGAAAGAACATCAGAAGCAGTGAAAAAATTTATGCGTCGCAGCAAAAAAAGGAGAGAGAGGTAATCGTCTCGTTACCTACGCAACAGCAGCAGCAGAGTGCGGAGTTAAAATTTGAAAATGGAGTCCACAAAGAACAGTCGAGTGCACGGAAAGTGACGCCACGCTAAATCCACGCGAGACCGACGTTAATACCAAGCCTCCACGCACTAATTACGAGTACACCGAAGACTTCGACCAAGACACACCGAGTAGCATTTGAATCGAGCAAAAAGAGGTGAGAAGAAATAAAAGGCAAAAAAGTTGAAAGAGAGAAGAGAAACAGTGCGATAGTAGGAGATATGTAGGAACAGATACGTAAAAGCTAACTTACCCAGCAACCAAAAAAAAAATATCCATAATGTCCTACACCCACACACGTATTATGTATACGTTAAGCACTGGACATATAAATAACACGTTATACATATCAGAGAACGGCAAGGGTGTCACTTCTTGACACTCTACTCACACCCATTGAACTTTGTGTGCCGGTGCCACTCATTACTCTCAAGAAAAGTAAAACACTCGCACCCAGTCTAAACCATGCCGGTGGTTGCGAGTATGTACTTCGGGTACACGCTCACACATTGTGCTTTGCTTCTATTTCACCAGACACCCAGATATTTTTCGTAGACGAGTGTCGATCATTTTCGTACTCATAGCGAATGTAAGAGAAGCAAGGATTGTGGGCAAAGTACACATTTTTTACCCGGGTGCCTTTAAGACACTCGGGTGTCACGAAAATACCCGAGTGTTCTTGCACTGGTCGACTGATTTTTTTCCACTGATTTACACATATTAGCGGTCTAGTTCAGTCGTTAAACGTCGGCCTGCATTTCTAAGTTTGTTATTAAAGTTTATCAACATCCAATGAAGCTGTAAAAAAATAGTCTTTTATTTTCAATACATGCATATGTACATGTGTATACTAATGTATGCATGTATAAAGCAAATTATGGGTACAGCAAAAAACAAGGGTGCAGAAAGAACGCACAAGAAATAACAAAAACACCCATGCCACGCAATATGTTTTTTGTCTCGAGTAGCGTGTTTCCTTTTTCACCCATTCATTTTGCAACAGTACTAATGTTTAATTTAATATTAATTAGTGTTAATAAGCACTTGAAACAAAATGTTAGAGGTAGATATCGAATATATCACCTGTATTAAAATGTTTAAATTGATAAGGAACTAATTTGGTTTTACTAAATTCATGATGCTTTTTAATTTAAATTTTAATGCTTTATTGTTTGTTGGTGATCGGAGCTGCTCTCAAAACTTCTTCATCAGTGCGGCCCCGCTGCAGCAGCTTAAAGCTCTGATCACAAACAAAAGCGCAAATAGATAAAAATCAAAGCGCGAGCTTTAGCGGGGACAGATAACATTATAGGCAAAGGCAAACAAACAATTGTGCTCGATGGCATTTACTTTAATTTAGACAATATATTATTCGTCGTTCTGCTCCGAAAGGAGTAAGAACATCTAGACTGTTTGGGTACAGAATGGGAAAAATCTCATATACGAGAGTGCGTAGCTCTTCAAGAGTCAGCACTGTTTCGCGACGTGATCTGGAGCATGTATCACGATTTAATAATTAAATTTCCAATATCGTTTGGGCAATTTATTATTAGGTCAAGCTGTTTGTGCAAAAATCGGTGCCAAGCACATAAAACACACACAACAAACACATGCAAAGCGTACTGCAGTGATATTCAGTGACATTGTGTTCGTTTTCATGTTCCATAACTCTACATACATATATGTATTTATATACAGTCGAAATCGGTCTCATAACTGAGTGAAAGAGCCCCGCCAAGAAACGGTTTTTTTTGCGCGTGTATTTGTGCAAGCGCAGTGCAAAGCCCTCAAAAGTTGAGGCAAAGGCAGGACGCAAATCGAAACCGTTTGTTTGTCGTCGTTGGTTATTTTGGCTGGCCGGCACATACAGGGTGTTATATTGTTCCCCTCGCTAACCTTCGCATAGTGACTTTTTTTTTTGTGTAAGCCCTGATCTTGTCGCGTTGAAAAATTTCTAAAAATCATGATATTATTCATGATCTGACGGCGGCGCCTAGTGATGTGGACTTACTAATTATTTCGACAATAAATACCATACTTTTTAGGCAGACGTAAAGGCGATATTTGGGTTGCAATGTGTTGAGATGGGATCTGCGAGGGGTCTTCGGCAACTCAGCGATAAAATCAATGCTCACCTGCGAGCGATTCGGACTTTGGCATCAGCTGAGGAAATTTTAGATGGATTTCTGATACACATTGTGACGCGTAGTCTGGATACCAGGACCCGGGAATAATGGGAAGAAGACCTTGCTTCGTTTCTGGAGAAGCGATGCAGTATGATGGAGAATCAGGAAAATGATTTGGTAATCGAAACACCAAGCCATCAGGTGGGAGAAACAATGCAAAAGCTTAGGTAAAATATCATCATTGCCTCACCTAATAATGAAAATAATTCTGGATGTAGGTTTTGCGGCGGAAAGGACTACATCATAACCAATTGCGGCATGTCTTTAAATTTGATCCCTACTTTGCGCCATAAGGAAGCAAAGAAAATGCATATCTGCCTCAATTGTTTGCGCAAGGGCCACGGTTTGCAGCAGTGTTAATCTGGAAGCTGCAAGCAGTGTCGTATGAAACATCATGCATATGTTGCTCCATAAGACTGAAAGCCCGATTCCATCCGCAATCATTGCTGCAGACGTGAGCCTCCCGCAATCGCAATCATCAGCCTTGGTTTCATTCTCAGCCTCTCCACTTTACCCTCCACCTATTCCCAATATATCCAATGATTACGTGTTGCTAGCTACAGCCATCTTTTTGGTTAAAAATCGTTTTGGAACGCTGGTCCCATGTCGGGCAATATTGCACTCCGCATCGCAGCTCAATTTTGTTACGTCTCGTTTGGCTGGTCATCTGCAGCTAAAACATCGACACTCGCCCGTTTCGATATCTGACATTGGAGAATCGTCTCTTAGTTCGAATCAGGCTGTGGAAGTCGTCATGCAGTCTCAGTATGCCATTTATACAATACAACTGGTTGTATTGAACTTTGCATTATTAAAGCTGACAAATGCAGTTGTAAATCCAACCCAGACACTTTGTAGCTGCCACTTAACGTCTGGAAGATATTAAGCTTTCAAATTTAAATTTCATAATTTTTTTCGGTATTTTTTCCCGAAATTTTGACTTTGAAAACACAGGAAAAGTCGAAAAAAATATTTGATTGCTAACATTTTTAGTTTTAGAGAGACACATTAATTAGGCGTCGTTTACGGTATCTTTTTTAAAAGTCGATGGATAAACGGCAAACTTGGTTGGATTATCTTTGGAGGGCTGGCTCACCCCACTTACAGTCTATTCACTCTGGCTACGGCAACAGGAGCCCACGCACCAAAGGAAGACGAGGATTCTTTTTCGGATGCTGCAAAGCGTTTTTGGGAGCTTGAAAATTGTTACTCATCAGAGGCAGCTGCATCGAGTGAGGATCTGCTCTGCGAGCATTTGTTCAAAGAAAACAAAGAAAATGGTAAATTTTCTGTTCGACTCTTAGCTAGTTTGCTGGTTTTGAGGCCCTTGGCAACTCATTCTGTCTGGCTCTTCGTTGTTTCAAAAGTCTGGAGACAAAGCTCTCCCTCCCGCTGAAGGCTCAAAATAGCGCGTTCCTTTAAGAATATCTGGATTTATGGCACATTTCGTTGGCTTCCAGCACCAGAAATTTGCCACAGTTTTTCTTGTCGCATCATTGCGTGCAAAAACTCGACAGCAGAAGTACGAAACTACGTGTTGTTTTTGATGGATCTGCAAAGACCACATCTGGGCGCTCCCTCAATGATTTATTGCTAACTGGCCCTACGATTCAGCCAAAAATATTCAAAATACTGCTTCGTTTTAGGTTCTTCAGGATTGCACTTTTTGGATACATCTGCAAGATGTATCGCTGTGTACGGATGTCATTTACAATGCATTCATTGGCGCGAAAAGCCTACTGATGAAATCAAGATTTACAAGCTAGAGACCGTTACGTATGGAACAAAGCCCGCTGCCCTTTTGGAAATTCGTGCCATCCACCAACTATCGTACGATGAGGAAGCGTCATTTCCTATAGGAGCCCCAGTCGAGAGAAAGGATTTCTACTTAGACGATCTCATATCCGGCGGAGACACTATTGAGGAAGTCAATGTGATCCGTCGTCAAGTAATAGGGCTCATGCAAGGAGGACACTTTCCTATACGCAAATGGTGCTCCAATGAGCCTGGAGTGCTTGAAGAGGAGCCTGCGGAAGACAGGGAAAAGCTGCTTAAGTTCCATGATGGAACAGAGCGAAGGCTTGGGACTCGTATGGGATCCCAACTCGGATAACCTACTGTTCAATTTTTCGAAGATCATGCCAGAAGGCCCACCCACCAAGCGTACTGTCCTGTCTTCTATAGCTAGATTTTATGATCCGCTCGGTTTGATAGCACCTATTCTAGCCAAGGCCAAATTATTCTTGCAGAGTTTGTGAAAGGAGGACTTAGGATGGGATGAGCCTCTGTCGGTAGTGTGGGCAAACTTGATGTCGCAATAACGCATCGTTCAAAATTTTAAATTTCCTCGTTATGTCATGCTGCAAAACTCATCCCTCCAATTGCACACATTCTGTGATGCAAGCATAGCCGCATATGGAGCTTGCGTTTACATAAGATCGAATATTCATGAGCATGTAGCATCTCGCTTGCTCTGCTCAAAGTCCAAGGTCTAAGTCGCATCTTCCTGTGATATGCACTGTTGGTCAGATTCAACTATTGTGTTGTCTTGGATACGTGAGGCCCCATCAAACTTTAACGGGCTTGTCTCCAACAGAATTGCGCAGATCCAAGATCTGAACCCAGCAGATGTCGTATCGAGGGGATGCTCTCCAGAGGAGCTCTTAGATTTGGAATTGTGGTTAAATGGACCATCATACCTTTTATCGGACTCTTCAGAATGGCCTACTCAGGCTCCACAAATTTTAGACCTACCGAAGCGCCGACAGAATGCATTGGTTGGATCATGTGTAAGGGACCTCTCATTTGACAGCAAGTACACAAACTCGTTTGGCAAGCTACAAGGTGTCTTTGGATATATTTATCGTTTTATCTCCCTTCGAAGCAAGGATTACGTTCGGTCTGGTGCCACAGTTCAGGACATTACCGGCGTCACTCGTCTTTTAAAAAAAGTATCCAGAAAAGTTAATTTCGCTGAGGAGCTCACTGCACTCAACGCCAACAGAGCACTTCCTCCCAAGAGCAAGTTACTTTCGTAGAGCCCGATGCTCGGTGGTGACGGACTGCTTCGTGTAGGCGGAAGGCTACAAAATTCAAATATGGTTTACGATGCAAAGTATCCAATATTGCTGCCAAAGGGTCATCCGGTAACGAAGGAAATTATAACTTTCTATCATGCAAGGTTTTTACAGCAACAGGCTTTACTTGCATCGCTTCGTCAAAAATATTGGCCCGTTGGAGGCACAAGCAAATGCGTACAGTGCTTTCGGGCAAGGCCAACTTGGGTGAGCACGTGATGGGAGACTTGCCAACGAATCGCGCCCACTGGACTGGAATCAATTTTTGCGGGCCTTTCTATCATAAGGCTGATGTTCGAAACAGAAATGCTACACTGCAATATTTGTTTGTTTTTCAACAAAGACCATACATTTGGAGGTCTGCGAAGGTAGTCGTCCTGCCCGTCGCACCTGGATCAGTTATAAGCCATTTTCTTTCAACGGGAGGAGGATGTTCGGAGCGGAACGACGAATAATATATTGTCTAAATTGAAGTAAATGCCGTCGAGCACAATTGTTTGTTTGCCTTTGCCTATAATGTTATCTGTCTCCAAAAGCGCTCTCCCCGCTAAAGCTCGCGCTTTGATTTTTATCTATTTGCGCTCTTGTTTGTGATCAGAGCTTTAAGCTGCTGCAGCGGGGCCGCACTGATGAAGATGTTTTGAGTGCAGTTCCGATCACCAACAAACAATAAAGCATTAGTTCATGAATTTAGTAAAACCAAATTAGTTCCTTATCAATTGAAACGTTTGAATACAGGTGATATATTCGATATCTACTTCTCTAACACAGTGATTTAATTAAAACTTGAAACACAGTGTTACAAAAAGCAAACACCGAGATCAACAAGCGAATCGAATATATCCAAGAGCTATATCCAACTGGAGAAGCTCGGCAGCAAAGGATATTATTCGGGGCAATTGAAGTCCAACCGGCTGGAAATGCCCAAAGAACATCTCAAATGATCCAACCCAATACTTGGAATGAGCTGAAGACCGCACTTATCAACGAATTGAAGAATCACACGCTATAAGAGGAGTTGCTGAGGCGTCTGTACTATACCAACTTTAACGGAAGCGTACGTAGGTTACGTTAGGTTAAGGCGGCTGTCAAGCTCCACAGGAGCCCGTCACACTTGGGCCGGTTTCGGCCCGTTGTGATACCGCAGGAGGTGTTCCCCTTATCCATCTCATGAGACCTGAACATATCAGCAGTTATCCCATCCTGACGCTTTTATGAAGTTTGCAATCTTTCTGGGACAGATTTTAGACATTTCTGAAATGTCTGAGACATAGGGCATGCCCAGGTATTGTAGCCTTCTCCTGCTGAGAGCTGGACAGGAGCAGAACAGGTGTTCCACCGTTTCCTCCTCCTCCTCATCTCTACAGCTTCGGCAGAAATCATTGTATGGGGCTCCCAGCCTGTTAGCGTGGGGCCTATCAGCAAGTGCCCCGTGAGGGAGCGGATGACTACGCTGCACCTTTTCCTGCCGAGCTTACATAGCTCTAGTGTGCGTTTCCTGTCAAAGGTCGGCCATGTTTGTCGGGTTATGCGACATAGTGGTGCTGACCGCCACGCATTGTCTGCTCGTCGCTTATGATAAGCCTACAGGTGGCAATTGGCATGCAAATATCCTCCTTATCTTGGAGAAGGGGTATTGTGGCACCAGATCTGGCCAGCTCGTCTGCCTTGCAGGTGCCTTCAATAACCCGGTGACCCGGGACCCAAATAAGGCTGTTGACAAATTGTTGGGCCATCTCGTGCAGAGATTTGCGGCAATTTGCCACTATGGCCGAGTTCGAAGAAATCGCGTGAAGTGAGTGAAGTGAAGTTACAGTTGTTGTTGTCTGTGAAGCCGTTGCGGCTGTTTGAAGGAGCTTCAGTGCTTCCATGATCGCAATGACTTCAGCTTGGAACACACTGCAGTGATCTGGGAGCCTGAAGAAGTGCCTGATTTCGAGTTGTTCGGAGTAGATCCCTCCTCCAACTTTGTTATCCAGCTTCGAGCCATCTGTAAAGATGCTTATGGCCGTTTCCTGGCCTGGTGGTCCCTCAAGTCACTCGTCTCTGCTGGGATGATTACATTGAAGGGGGTACCAGTGTGTTCCCTTGGGACGCAGTAGTCCGTCTTCGTTGGGACGGTACTACTAACAAGTATAGATGAGTGACCCCTGATATGTGACGTCCATTGTCCGGAGTCTCTCAGACGTATCGCTGCAATTTCTGCCCTCTCCTTTCCCGCAAGCTCGAGGCTCTGGAGATTTAGGATGGCATTTAGTGCATCGTTCGGGGTGGTGCGTAATGCTCCACTAATGCATAAAGCTGCGGTTCGCTGAACCTTGCCAAGTTGTTTGGTTGTTGATCCTTTTGATAGGGCCGGCCACCACACTGTAACTCCATAGAGTAAAATTTGTCTTACAATTGCTTGGTATATCCATTGTACTACGCTTGGGTTCATGCCCCACTTCAAGCCAATAGCTTTTTTGCAAGAGTATAGGGCTATCGTTGCCTTCTTCACTCTGTCTTTTACGTTCATGTTCCAGTTAAGCTTCTTATGGTCTGATGAGCGCGTGAGGTGGCTCAGAGGGGGCATAGCTGAGGCTACCGGACGGGTCGCAGGTTGCGGATAGCGAAAGGCCTACCCCTAAAAAAGGTAGGTTAGCTGCGAATAATCGGCTCTCTTTAGGGAGACCACCGAAAATAAGCAGTCCCGGACAGCCAGCGGGTGTTCGCGAAGCAGCAACACTGACGATGCGCTTGTGGTGCCGCCTCGTATAAGTAGCTCACACACTCCCCCTTCCCTACACACTACCTACCCACATCCCACCCCCCACACTCACCTCACACCGGGCTGGGCTAAGGTGTCATTCGACCCGTGCCGAGAGTCAGCCTGGCTGGGGGCCCGGTCTAAAAACTAGCCCAGTCTCGAACGGAGAGCTCAGGGACTTGGCAGCCCCCTGTTCTAATGATGCCTTACCCGGGCAACGTGGATCTCTGCCCGGGCTGACCGTTCCCTTTCTCTGCATCTCGTGGGATGTAATGTATAACAATCAACAATTAAAAAACAAAAAACAACAAAAAAAAAAAAAAGAGACTGACACTCCCCAAACGTCAATTGGGAGCAATCCCCCGCATGGGAAGGCATCGGCCCAAAGGCCCGGCCCGACCAGCTCAACAGCAGGACAGACCTGCAAAGCGGTAAGCGCTGGGGTGAACCCGAGTAGGTCCCATCCCGAATCTGGGGTGGGGGGCGGACCAGCTCCCAACACCAACACCGTGGAAAGGCAGCTAAGCAATATTGCGGCTGCCGGACCTTCTGGTAAGGTGGAGGGTGACGATTTGCCCTCAACCAGCGCCCAAGCTAGAAAGCATACATATGCCGAAAGGAGGAGTGCAGGGCACATACTCCGTCGGCAAAATGCCAACACAGAGGTCAGTCCATCAGCAGACTGGCTCAAGAAGGTGGAGTGGGCCACATCGGTGCTCCCAAACTTCGCAATGGTCTCTCAGCCAAAGAGACAGCGGTCACAGGAAACACCCGGCCCGGTCGCGAAAAGGTCGAGGGTGGTGGCCAACATCTCCTTCGCGCAGATTGCCAAGGAGAGGACGCTGATTGGCGTCCTCGACAAAGGCAGCGCGGAGGGCAAGATACCAAGGAGTAAATGGAAGTGGGTGGAGGCGGCACTTGCCGACCGCTGCTTCGAGTTGCTCGAGAAGGACCCAGGGCCACCTCCAGTCTGCAAAGACATGGGGTGGTACCAGGGCAGTATCAAAGTAGTCGCCTGCGATGACGAGTGCTCCGTGAAGCTGTATAAAGCAGCGGTGGCGCAGATCGGAGAGGTCTACGCCGGGGCGAAGCTAGTCGCGGTAGACTGGAGCGAGGTGCCCAGTAGACCGAGGGCGAGATTATGGGTGCCGGCTACCTTTAAGGAGCCTGAGCGCATCCTCAAGATGCTGCATAGATGCAATCCGACACTGCCAACTCTTGACTGGAAGGTGGTCAAGGTTGAGGAGTCGAAGGGGCCGACAAACCAGGCCATTATCATCCTGAACAAGGAATCGCTGGCCCCAATAGAGCCAGCTAAAGGAGAGCTGAACTTTGGCTTCAGTTCGGTCACCGTAAAGGTGTACAAGTCGGACGCTGCCACGGCCGAGGCTCGTCCTGCCGACAACCCAGTCGCGCAGGATGTGGCCTCGGAGATCGAGGCACCCGACAACGAGCTGGAGCCGAAGGAAGGCTACTCCTCTGACGCAGATCTAATGCGTGATTTTGAGGCGATGTGTCGAGACGAAGTTTCCGACGACTCAGACGCCGACACTACAGTGGTGGAGATCCATGAAGATGTCTCTGAGACTCCTTCAAATAAATCTCCACCACTGTAAAGCAGCATCCGCTGCACTCATAATCCGCTTGGATGCAAGCGGAGCCGACGTTGTCCTAATCCAGGAGCCTTGGATAGTCGGAGCCAAGGTCTGTGGGTTAGCGACGAGGGAGTACAAGCTCATTGTACCCCAAACCGAAGGTAAAATTCGTACCTGCATTCTCGCAAGAAAGCACCTTAACATCTTTCTGCTCCACAACTTCAGCAATGGCGACAATACAGCGGTAAGCCTAGAGCTAAAGCGGACACATCTGAGGCTGATGTCGTCCTAAATGGCCCATGAGGAAAGTGATCCTCCCAACGGCCTCGTCTGCAAGCTCACCAGCGACAGCGTGAGGTCCAACACAAGCCTACTAATAGGCTGCGATGCCAATGCTCACCACACCCAATGGGGGAGCACGGACACAAATATAAGGGGTGAGTCACTTTTCAGCTTTATACTGAACTCGAACTTAACCATATGTAACCGGGGTAACGACCCCACATTTATTATAAAAAACCGACAGGAGGTTATTGACCTTACTTTAGTGTCTCACAATCTGTCAGACAAAGTGGAAAGATGGAGGGTCCTAGAGGACCACTCCTTCTCCGACCACAGGTATATCGAAACGATTCTATCCTTCGAGAGCCCCAAACCAACCGACTACACTAACCCCAGGAAAACCAACTGGGTTAAGTATAGCTCGGTTTTGGAGGAAATACTTCCCAACAAGGCACCAATGAGCCCAGACACTCAAGACGATTTAGATCGTATAGTGTACAGGTTCACGGAAGCATGCAATAAGGCTTTCACGGCGGCTCGCCTGCCACACCGGACAAGGGGCAAAAAGAAACCCCCCTGGTGGTCGAAACAAATCGACATCCTACGTAAGAGCTGTAGAACCAGCTTCAACCGAGCTAAAAGCGCAAACGAGGAGGAACATTGGGCAGACTACAAAGTCAGTCTTGCCCTATACAAAAAAGAAACACGAAGAGCAAAGAGGGCCTCTTGGCAAAAATTCTGCTCAGAAATAGAGGAGACGTCAGAAGCCGCCAGGCTGCGCAAGATCCTCTCAAAAACCACCCCCTCGGTAGGGTACCTTAAAAGGAACGACGGTACGTGGACCAACTCAAGTGAGGAGTCGCTCCACGTACTGCTTGAAACCCACTACCCTGGGTGCACAACCATCAAGCCGGCGCTAACCCAAAGGGGAGGCCAAACAGCCACGATGGACCATATTTTCACCAAACGGAACATAAGCTGGGCGGTAAACAGCTTTGACCCGTTCAAATCGCCAGGTCCGGACCAGGTCATTCCGGCCCAACTGCAAAAGGCCGGAGACCCAGAAATTAACTGGCTACAATGTATCTTTAGGAAGATACTGGCGGTGGGGACCATACCACAAGCATGGCTCAAGGCGAGAATAGTCTTTATCCCCAAAGCGGGAAAGGCCTCGCACTCGACCCCAAAGGACTTCAGACCAATCAGCCTATCGTTCTTTCTTCTCAAAACTTTCGAAAGACTTGTCGGACTACATCTGAGGACAATTATTAGTCCTCAAATGTTGTCAGGAGCACAACATGCCTACCGGAAAGGAAGATCCACGGAAACGGCTCTCCACGAAGTAGTCTCAATTATAGAGAAATCCCTACAACTCAAAGAATACTCTCTTTTAGCCTTCCTCGATATCGAAGGAGCCTTTAACAACGTCGTCCCAAGTGCCATTACGGAAGCACTGACTGACCTGGGTGTGGACGGTCACTTGGTGCTGCTCATCGATCAGTTGCTCACATGCAGGACGGTGACATCATCGATGGGATCGTCCACGCAATCCAGGTATGTCAACAGAGGCACTCCGCAAGGTGGTGTCCTGTCTCCCATTCTGTGGAACATGGCAGTCAATAAGATTCTATGCGATCTGGAGGGGGGGGGCTGCAAAATAGTGGCATACGCGGATGACGGTGCAATCAGTTTCTCGGGAAAATACCCTCAAACACTGTGTGACCTTATGAGCACTAAGCTCGCGAGACTGTCAGAATGGACGAAATCGCGAGGATTGGGAGTAAATCCCACTAAAACGGAACTCGTGCTATTCTCACGCAAGTACAAGATCCCGCCCCTCAACCCTCCCATACTAAATGGATGCAGGCTCTCCTTCAGCGACAGTGCTAGTTACCTAGGGTTGGTGATTGATAAGAAGCTGAACTGGAACCTGAACGTAAAAGACAGAGTAAAGAAGGCTACGATAGCCCTATACTCCTGTAAAAAAGCTATTGGCCTGAAGTGGGGCATGAACCCAAACGTAGTCCAATGGATATACCAAGCAATAGTAAGACCAATCTTACTCTATGGAGTTACGGTCTGGTGGCCGACCTTATCAAAAGGTTCGACAACCAAACAACTTGGCAAGGTTCAGCGAACCGCAGCCCTAAGCATTAGTGGAGCATTACGCACCACCTCGAACGATGCACTAAATGCCATCCTAAATCTCCAAAGCCTCGAACTTGAGGGAAAAGAGAGGGCAGAAATTGCCGCGATACGTCTGAGAGACTCCGGACAATGGACGTCACATACCAGGGGTCACTCATCTATACTTGTCAGTAGTACCGTCCCAACGAAGACGGACTACTGCGTTCCAAGGGAACACACTGGTACCCCCTTCAATGTAATCATCCCTAGCAGAGACGAGTGGCTTGAGGGACCACCAGGCCAAGACATGGCCATAAGCATCTTTACGGATGGCTCGAAGCTGGATAACAAAGTTGGAGGAGGGATTTACTCCGAACAACTCGAAATCAGGCACTCCTTTAGGCTCCCAGATCACTGCAGTGTGTTCCAAGCGGAAGTCATTGCGATCATGGAAGCACTGAAGCTCCTACAAACAGCCTCAACGGCAACAACAACTGTAAACATATACAGCGACAGCCAAGCTGCGATCAAATCGCTTCATGCGATTTCCTCGAACTCGGCCACAGTGGCAAATTGCCGCAAATCTCTTCACGAGATGGCCCAACAATATGCCATCAGCCTTATTTGGGTCCCGGGTCACCGGGACATTGAGGGCAACTGCAAGGCAGACGAGCTGGCCAGATCAGGTACCACAATACCCCTTCTCCAAGAGAAGGAGGATATTTGCATGCCTATGGCCACCTGTAGGCTTATTATAAAGGAGCTATATAAGCGACGAGCAGACAATGCGTGGCGGTCAGCACCACTATGTCGCATATCCAGGCAAACATGGCCTACCATTGACAGGAGACGCACACTGGAGCTTTGTCAGCTCGGCAGGAAAAGGTGCAGCGTTGTCATCCGCTCCCTCACGGGGCACTGGCTGATAGGCTCCCATGCCAACAGGCTGGGAGCCCCATACAATGACTTCTGCCGTAGCTGTATAGACGAGGAGGAGGAGGAAACGGTGGAACACCTGTTCTGCTCCTGTCCAGCTCTCAGTAGGAGAAGGCTACAATACCTGGGCATGCCCTATGTCTCAGACATTTCAGAAATGTCCAAAATCTGTCCCAGAAAAATTGCAAACTTTGTAAGAGCGTCAGGATGAGATAACTGCTGATATTTTCGGGTCTCATGAGATGGCTAAAGGGGAACACCTCACGCGGTATTACAACGGGCCGAAACCGGCCTAAGTGTGACTGGCTCCTGTGGAGCTTGACAGCCG
This sequence comes from Drosophila algonquin, assembly GCA_035041765.1. Classification (NCBI taxonomy): domain Eukaryota; kingdom Metazoa; phylum Arthropoda; class Insecta; order Diptera; family Drosophilidae; genus Drosophila; species Drosophila algonquin. The sequence continues at coordinate 64,451 of JAWNKY010001097.1, read as the reverse complement.
CCTTAACCTAACCTAAGCTTCTTATCAATTACCAACCCTAGGTAACTAGCGCTGTCGCTGAAAGAGAGCCTGCATCCATTTAGTATAGGGGGGTTGAGGGGAGGAACCTTGTACTTGCGTGAGAATAGCACGAGTTCCCTTTTTGTGGGATTTACTCCCAATCCTCGCGATTTTGTCCATTCTGACAGTCTCGCGAGCTTAGTAATCATAAGGTCACAGAGTGTTTGAGGGTATTTCCCGAGAAACTGATTGCAACGTCATCCGCGTATGCCACTATTTTACAGCCCCCCCCCCCCTCCAGATCGCATAGAATCTTATTGACTGCCATGTTCCATAGAAGGGGAGACAGGACACCACATTGCGGAGTGCCTCTGTTGACATACCTAGATTGAGTGGATGATCCCATCGATGATGTCACCGTCCTGCATGTGAGCAATTGATCGATGAGCATCACCAAGTGACCGTCCACGCCCAGGTCAGTCAGTGCTTCCACAATGGCACCTGGGACGACGTTGTCAAAGGCTCCCTCGATTTCGAGGAAGGCTATAAGAGAGTATTCCTTGAGGTGTAGGGATTTCTCTATAACTGAGACTACTTCGTGGAGTGCCGTTTCCGTGGATCTTCCTTTCCGGTAGGCATGTTGTGCTCCTGACAACATTTGAGGACTAATAATTGTCCTCAGATGCAGTCCGACAAGTCTCTCGAAAGTTTTGAGAAGAAAGGACGACAGGCTGATTGGTCTAAAGTCCTTTGGGGTCGAGTGCGAGGCCTTTCCCGCTTTGGAGATAAAGACTATTTTCGCCTTGAGCCATTCTTGTGGTATAGTCCCCACCACTAGTATCTTCCTGAAGATACATTGTAGCCAGTTGATGGCTGACTCTCCGGCCTTTTGCAGTTGGGCCGGAATGACCTGGTCCGGACCTGGCGATTTGAACGGATTAAAGCTGTTTACCGCACCAGCTTATGTTCCGTTTGTTAAAAATATGGTCCATCGTGGCTGTTTGGTTTCCCCTGTGGATTTGCGCCGGCTTGATGGTTGTACACCCAGGGAAGTGGGTTTCAAGCAGTACGTGGAGCGACTCTTCACTAGAGTTGGTCCACGTTCCGTTGTTCCTTTTAAGATACCCTACCGAGGGGGTGGTTTTTGAGAGGAGCTTGCGCAGCCTTGCGGCTTCTGACGTCTCCTCTATCTCCGAGCAGAATCTTCGTGTTTCTTTTTTGTATTGGGCAAGACTGACTATGTAGTCTGCCCAATGTTTCTCCTCGTTAGCGCTTTTGGCTCTGTTGAAGAGAGTCCTACAGCTCTTACGTAGGATGTCGATTTGTTTCGACCACCAGGGGGGTTTCTTTTTACCTCTTGTCTTGTGTGGCAGGCAAGCCGCCGTGAAGGCCTTGTTGCATGCTTCCATGAACCTGTTCACTATACGATCTAAATCGTCTTGAGTGTCTGGGCTCATTGGTGCCTTGTTGGGGAGTAGTTCCTCCAATACCGAGCTATATTTAAACCAGTTAGTTTTCCTGGGGTTAATGTAGTCGGTGGGTTTAGGGCTCTCGAGAGATAAAGTCGTCTCGATATACCTGTGGTCGGAGAAGGAATGGTCCTCTAGGACTCTCCATCTTTCCACTTTGTCTGACAGATTGTGAGATACAAGAGTGAGGACAATTACCTCCTGTCGGTTTTTTATAATAAATATGGGGTCGTTACCCCGGTTACATATAGTTAAGTTCGAGTTTAGGATAAAGCTGAAAAGTGACTCACCCCTCACATTTGTGTCCGTGCTTCCCCATTGAGTGTGGTGAGCATTGGCATCGCAGCCTATTAATAGGCCTGTGGTGGACCTCTCGCTGTCGCTGGCGAGCTTGCAGACGAGGTCGTTAGGAGGATCGCTTTCCTCATGGGCCATATAGGACGACATCAGCCTCAGATGTGTCCGCTTTAGCTCTAGGCTTACTGCTGTTTTGTCGCCATTGCTAAAGTTATGGAGCAGAAAGATATTTAGGTGCTTTCTTGCAAGAATGCAGGTACGAGTGATACCTTCAGTTTGGGGTGTCAGACATTCAGACTTTGGCTCCGACTATCCAAGGCTCCTGGATTAGGACGACGTCGGCCCCGCTTGGAGCTCCGCTTGGAGCGCATCAGCTCTGCGTCAGAGGTGTAGCCTTCTTTTGTCGGCTCCAGCTCGTTGTTAGGTGCCTCAATCTCCGAGGCAACATCCTGCACGACTGGGTTGTCGACAGGACGAGCCACGGCCGAGACAGCGTCCGACTTGTACACCTTTATGGTGACCGAGCTGAAGCCGAAATTCAGTTCTCCTTTTGCTGCCTCTATGGGGGCCAGCCACTCCTTATTGAGGATGATGACGGCCTGGTTTGTCAGCCCCTTTGTCTCCTCGACCTTGACTACCTTAAAGTCTTGGGTTGGTAGAGTTGGGTTGAACCTCTGCAACATCTTAAGAATGCGCTCAGACTCCTTAAAAGTAGCCTGCACCCATATTCTGGCCCTCGGTCTGCTGGGCACCTCGCTTCAGTCTACCGCGACGAGCTTCGCCCCAGCGTTGACCTCTCCGATCTACGCCACCGCTGCTTTGTACAGCTTTACGGAGCGCTCTTCTTCGCAGGCTAGTGGGAGTGTGTGAGCTACTTATACGAGGCGGCACCACAAGCGCATCGTCAGTGTTGCTGCTTCGCGAACACCCGCTGGCTGTCCGGGACTGCTTATTTTCGGTGGTCTCCCTAAAGAGAGCCGATTATTCGCAGCTAACCTACCTTTTTTTAGGGGTAGGCCTTTCGCTATCCGCAACCTGCGGCCCGTCCGGTGGCCTCAGCTAGGCCCCCTCTGAGCCACCTCACGCGCTCATCAGACCAGAAAGCCTACGTAAGTTCATCGAGGAGTTAGAAAGTAAATCATTAGTCATACAAAAAATAAACTAATACTAGACGAAGATTCGTCTAATAGAATAATTTACAGTACCGCATTAAAAAAATACAGTAAAAGATGTAATATCGCGGAAGCTACCGGAAATATACAAAAAATATAGAAGAGAAAAATGTAAGCAAATATAGGAAAGAACAACAACAGTCTAATCGTAGGAATGCTGGAAAGTATTACCCAAACTTTACAAATAACACTAGCCAGCAGCAAACTCAGAATTTGTCTGATCAATAACCAAGGACTTCGTCAAGAATTCCGCAATTCATTGTATCAAGGTCAGTCGCAAAACCCTATAAATTACCAAAGCCAGAACAGTCAAGTTAGTGGCCCAATCAACCTACTAAAAGAACTAAGGAAAGTCAGAGTGATCAGATGAAAATGGACGTAAATTTTCATCAGATAGCCTCGAAAGAAACCGAGGGGGACCCTATATAGAAATTACCGTAAATAACAAAGTACTCAGAGGAATCGTGGAGTCAGGATCTTCTATTGACATCATGAGGGAGAATTTCACGAATACCAGAATAAATAATGAAACCGTAAGGGTCCACACGATCAATGGACCAGTTAACTTTACAAAAAGAATAATAAGACCGCCTAATAAAATCTGTCTGTCAGAGCAAAAGTTTTACATATTTAACTTTTCAAGCAATTACGATATATTGCTAGGCCGAGAATATCTGGTGGCCAGTCAGGCAGTAATTAGTTACAGAGACGACACTGAAAGGTTAGGAGGAAGAACATTCCCAATTATTTCAAGCGAAGTTATTGACTTTTACAAGTACCGTCAAGCATACCATACAAACCCAGCATGAAGATCCGGTATACCGGAGGCCATATAATTATGCCCAAATACATGACCAGGAAGTTAATAAACAAATAAAAGATATGATCAGGCAAGGAATAACTCGTAAATCGAAATCGCCTTACTGTTCCCCCATTGCCATGATCACGAAAAAGATCGATGCTTCAGGAAAGCAAAAAATACTGACTCGTTGTAGATTATAGAGGTCTCAACGAGATACCATCAAGGATAAGTTTCCAACTCCTAGGATGTATGAGATACTAGACAAATTAAGAAAATGTCAGTATTTCACAACGATTGACTTGGCTAAAGACTTTCATCAATTCCCAATGGAGCTCAATTCAGTCGGAAAACCGCGTTTTCCACAAAACATGGTCAATACGAATACACACGGATGCCATTCGGGCTGACAAACGCAGCCGAAAATTTCCAAAGATGCATGAACAATCTATTCGAATACTTGATCTTCACCGATTGTTTAGTGTATTTAGATGACATAATAATTTTCTCCACTTCATTGGATGAACACTTGTTACCTTTAAGAAAAGTATTCGGAAAGTCAAGGGACGCAAACCTATAATTGCAAATAGATAAATGTGAATTTATGAAGAAGAAACCCGAATTCCTATTACCGAATCCAAACAAGATTTCTGCAATAGTTAGGTTCCCAATACCTGAAACAGCCAAACAGATTGTCATTTTTTGGGACTTTATGTGGTTTCTATAGGAAGTTCATCCCTAACTTCGCAAATATAGCAAAGCCTATGACACTCAAGCTTAAGAAACGAGCCGTCATAGATCCTAAGGAGGAGAAATACGTCGGAGCATTTGAGAGACCAAAAGTACTCATCACCTCAGACCCCATTCTCAGTTACCCAGATTTTAATTAAACGTTTTCTGTAACATCAGACGCTAGTAACATGGCAATAGTGCTGTTCTGTCTCAAGACCATAAACCAATATGTTATGCCAGCAGAACCCTAAACGAACATGAAGTAAATTACTCCGCCATCGAGAAAGAATTGTTAGCTATAGTTTGGGCGACTAAATATTTCAGATCATACCTATTCGGTAGAACATCCGAGATACTTAGTGACCATAAACCACTAGTATGGTTAAACAACTTAAGAGAACTAAACATGAAGCTGCAAAGCTGGAAAATAAAGCTAAACGAATTCGACTTCAAAATAAAGTACCTGCAAGGAAAAGAAAACTATGTAGCAAATGCGCTATCAAGGGTAAAGCTCAACGAGAACCTTCTTGTAATGTATTGGATCGAATTTCGAGTTCAAATGATCTTGGTGTATTATTTGATCGTAAACTGTGTTTTAATAGTCATACAGCTGCGACAGCTAATAAAGCTAAGGGTGTTCTAGCATTCATCAAGCGTTGGTCCAAGGAGTTTGACGACCTGTATGTGACCAAACAATTGTACATTTCGTTAGTGCGCCCGATATTGGAGTATTGTTCCTGTGTGTGGAGTCCACAGTATAAGGAGCAGCAAGCTATTCTCGAATCAGTTCAGAAACAATTTTAAATTTTCGCTCTTCGTAATTTACACTGGGACTCTGGTAGAATCCTGCCACCTTACAGATCTAGGCTAAAACTTATAGACCTACCTTCGTTACACCATCGCAGAATATGCAATGGGGTAATATTCGTGCACAAGCTCCTTCTCGGGATGGTGGACTCCAAAACTCTCTTGAGTCAGATTGACTTTGCGGTTCCCTCTCCTTCTACTCGTTCTTTTAGATCTATCAGATTACCCTTATTTAGGTCAAACTATGCCCAGCATGAACCTTTCAGGGTTTGATGCTATAATTATAATACCCTTTACCATATCATATCCCCTGAACTAACCCTCAAACATATAGCATTTAGCATTTACAACCACCTGAACTCTGCTAACCTGTAATTTTAATTTTATTTAATTTTATTATAGTTTATCTTTAGTTCTCTCCCTAATTTATATAGCATTATTAGCAGATAACTGTTAATTAAATTAAATAAAATTAAATTAAATTAAATTAATTAAATAAAAAAATAAAACGAGAATCATAGTAATCCCGGTAAAGTGTTAGAAAAATAGAATCCATATAAGAACCTAAGTGCATCGCAGCAAAAGGTAAATACGAGACAATTCAAAGACTGAGTGATATCACGTGCAGTATTAAAAGTGAATTCTAATCAAAAGAAAAACCAGAGAATTGCTAAAATTGCACTACCACCACCTAGCCTGAGCGAAATTCACTTGAATCAAGCACTGTTGTCGATCTGACAAGTACCAGATTATGATAGATCAGTTGAACAACTGAGTTCATTCATAAAGCGAATAGAATATATCCAAGACCTATATAAAACGGAAGAAGCTCGACAGCAAAGTATATTATTCGGGGCGATCGAAGTCCAACTGGCCGGAGATGCACAGAGAACATCTCAAATACCTGGTTTGAACTGAAGACAGCACTAATCCACGAGTTTAAAAACCACACACCGTACGAGGAGTTGCTGAGGCGCCTATACTACATCAACTTTAACGGAAGCCTACGTAAATTCATCGAGAAATTAGAAACTAAATCTTTAATTATAAGTTATAAACTAATACCGGACGAAGATCCGCCCAATAGAATAATTTACAGTAATGCATGAAAAAATACTGTAAATGATGTAATATCCCGGAAACTACCGGATAGATTGTTTATGACCCTATCTAGAAAAGATATCACAACAATACTTAACCTGAAAAAAGCTGCTCAAGAAGAGGGGCTGTATAAAAATAATATGGATAAGAAAAATGTGAGCAAAGATAGGCAGAAACAACAAAAACAGTTCCTCGACTTTGCTCTCCGCGGACTCAATTGGGACCCTTCGATCTATCTCCCTTTTTATGAAAGTAGGTTGCGCTTAATTAACCTCCACTCTCTTAAATCCCGTAGAATCTGCCAAGGAGGTCTCTTCCTCCATAAGCTTCTCTCTGGTGAGGTCGAATCGACTGCCCTCATCAACCTTATTAGTATTGCTGTTCCTTTCCTCCCGACTAGGCACTACTTTCCTCTTCATCTCCAACTCTGTCTTTCTAACTACTCGGATTATGAATCTTTCCGTAGCCTTTGCCGTAACTATAACCAATTTTTCCATCTGTTTTCCTTTGATACTAGTTCTAATATGGTCAAAATTATCTTAATCAATAACTTAATTTAATTTAAATAGCTCTAATTGGGAATTGTTCGGCTACCGGCTTTTCTCTAACCTAAATTCTGCTGTTGGTGGGACCTTATCGGCTACTGAGCCGATAATCAGCTCCACCGGATTTGAGTATTTGCATTAGCCCTTTCGTTTAATAAGTTGATATATAATTTTACCCTTACAGTTTAACTGTACATTATTAAACTTTAAACAAAAATAAACAATAAACAACAGCAGTCTAATCGTAGGAATGCTGGAAACTAATACCCAAACTTTATAAATAACAAAAGCCAGCAACAATCTCTGAATTTGTGGATTCAGACGTATCGTGGATACAGGGTCTTCTATTAACATCATGAATTAGAATTTCACGAATACCAGAATAAATAAAGAAAACGTAAAGGTCCACACGGTCAATGGACCTGTTAACCTAACAAAAAGTATAATAAGACCGCCTAATAAAGTCTGCCCTTCAGAGCAGAAGTTTTACATTTTCAACTTTTCCAGCAATAACAATATATTGCTAGGCCGAGAATATCTGGTGGCCAGTCAGGCAGTAATTAGTTACAGAGACGACACTGAAAGGATAGGAGGAAGAACATTCCCAATTATTTCAAGCGAAGTTATTGAAGCAGGCGAAACAACACCTGCATGCGGCGATATATCGTCAAAGAAAGATATGATCACTTCAGAATGTCTCAACCCATCCTTAGATAATGAACTAAGGGAAAACATGAATTAAGCTTAGAAAATTTAAACAGTTCAGAAAAGGAAAAGCTGATAAAGGGGTTGTACGAGTATAACGACTTACAGTACAGAGAAGGGGACAATTTGAATTTCACAAGTACCGTAAGCATACTGTAACAAGATTTTTGCTACCGGCGGGCCGAGCGGATTTCCTTTTTAGTTTGGGATTTGGACAAATTTTGTAAGGCGGCAGCCAAGGGGAGGTAGCAGCTGTGATGCCGTCGTGATAAAAACACACTTAACGCTTTTCTTTTCGCTTTTTTCCAGTTTATTCGAAAACCTAACCTTCTTAGGCACGTTGTTACAACTTCTTTTTCTCAATTCAATCTCTCCTTTCCTCTTGCTTCTTTCTCTCTTCGTTTTCTTTCTTCCTACTGTCCAAAGTCCAGCCGATCGAGGTGGACGCAAACTATCGATAAGCCTGGTCCAGGGCTTCAAGGGCGCCAACTTCGAATTTTCGTTACAATACCATATAAATCCATTATGAAGATCCATTATGAAGATCCGGTATACCTGAGGCCATATAAATATGACCAAATACATGATGAGGAAGTTAATAAACAAATAAAAGATATGATCTGGCACAGAATAATTCGTAAATCAAAATCGCTTTACTGTTCCCCCATTTCCATGATCCCGAATAAGATCGATGCTTCAGGAAAGCAACAATATAGACTCGTTATAGATTATAGAGGTCTCAACGAAATAACCATCAAGGATAAGTTTCCAACTCCTAGGATGGATGAGATATTAGACAAACTAGGAAAATGTCAGTATTTCACATGAACAATCTATTGGAAGACTTGATCTTCACCGATTGTTTAGTGTACTTAGATGACATATAAATCTTCTCCACCTGATTGGATGAACACTTGTTATCTCTTAGAAAAGTATCTGGAAAGTTAAGGGACGCAAACCTATAATTGCAAATGGATAAATGTGAATTTATGAAAAAGGAATCCGAATTCCTTGGTCATATAGTCACACCAGAGGGAACTATACCGAATCCAAACCCAATACCCAATAGCCCAATACCTGAAACAGCCAAATAGGTTAAGATTTAAAAAAAATTATTATAAGTTTTGCAGGGTTATTTCGCTATTATTAAGCAAATGAAAATATTAACGGAGCGCGTACGAAAAACGTCTGATCGCTACGTGGTGCTCTTAGTTATGTCTCAATTTGAACGGACTATCTTCGTCAGTTGTATCTTCGGAACTATCACGCTGGTTCTAAAGCCTTAGTCGTTAACGCCAGACACTTTGCATGACACTTCTGTGTATACTGCGTTCGCTAAGGGCCATGAACTTATTACTAAATTTAATTATTAAATTTCTATGGGAAGTGGAGGTAGGTGCCCACAGACAAAGTGTTTTCCTGGGGGGATCAGGAGGAAGGAATCAATCAATTACACCGCACTTTGGTTTTGTCCTCTGAGAACAACAAAGGAGATTATATATGATCATGCTTCATGATCATGCAGGATATACATACATATATATATATTTTAATTTTTTTTTTTTTTGTTGGTTGCTGGGTAAGTTACCTTTTTTTTATCTGTACCTACATATCTCCTACTATCGCACTGTTTCTCTTCTCTCTTTCAATTTTTTTGCCTTTTGAGCGTGGAGGCTTGGTATTAACGTGGGTCTCGCGTGGATGTTGCGTGGCGGTTTAGGGTAACGGTATTTCCGCACTCGCGACTGTTCCTTGTGGACTCCATTTTCAAATTTCAACTCCGAACTCTGTTGAAGAATGATCATCTCTAGCAATGCACGCATGTATTGACATACATATGAATATGTAATCGTATGAGTGAGAGACGTGACGAGACGACGTTCTCTTATCTCCTTTTTGTCTTTCCTTTCTTTTCGGTCTCTATCTGCCTGCGAGCAGAGCATTGTATTTAGTCACAAATAAACCTTACATATGAACGGTTGCGTCTTTACTTTGCGGTACAAAAACTTCCCTTGCTACGGCAGCGAAACTCTGTCCAACAGGTTATGGGCCCAGGATCGGATTTTGTAAATAAAAAGTAAAGTGATTGTTATAGTTACGAACTATTAACTTCGGTGTGACTCAGAGACTAAACGATAATCAGCTATGAGCGGGATTTATCAGATAGACAAATTGGAGGAAAGAAATTATGACTCATGGTGTATTCAAATGCGGTCTGTGTTGGTGCACGCTGAATTGTGGAGTGTGGTATCTGGTGACCTACTACCAACGAATGTTCCCGAAGGTGTGAATTGGCAGGCCAAGGATGAAAAGGCGCTGGCCATGATCACACTGAGTGTGAAAACTTCACAGTTGGGGTACATTAAAAATTGCGGAAAGTCGTCCGAGGCATGGAACAAATTAAAAGGCGTTCATCAGCCAAGTGGACCTGTACGAAAGGTTCAACTGTACAAGAAATTGCTAAGCAAACGCATGGACCAAAGGCAAAGCATTTCAAGTTACATAAATGAGTTCGTGGATATTCTTGATGGCCTTGGGTCAGTAGGAATCGAGCTAAATGATGAACTACGCGCAATTGTCTTACTGTCGAGCCTTCCAGAACAATTCGAAAATTTTGTTGTCGCCATAGAGACGCGCGACAGTCTGCCGACATTTGATGTTCTATGCGTAAAATTGAAGGAAGAAGGCGAGCGAAAGGAAAACGCCGAAGATCAAAAGGAATACGCAAAAGCATTTACCGCAATACACAAGCCGGCCGCGCAGAGAACGCTAAAGAAGAGAAACAATAATATGATTTGTTTCAAGTGTGGTGAGCGCGGGCATATGAAGGCTCAGTGTAAGAGAGAGAGCGCAAATGTGGAAAAGGCAGCAAAAGGCGAGAACAAGCAGTGCAGCCTATTAAATGCGTTGGACGCAGATAATTTGAAAAAGAGTATGTGGTGCTTGGATAGTGGTGCCACAAGCCACATGTGTTGTGAGAAACAGTTATTCACGAAGCTCGAGAATCACACAGAAATGATTGGTCTGGCTGACTCCGGTTTTCTAAAAGCAGAAGGAAAAGGAGAAGTAGAGCTGAAGACAGAGATATGTACGCTGCAGTTAAAAAATGTTCTCTATGTGCCCAAAATGAATGGACATTTTTTCTCCGTGAGCAGCGCTGTTAAGAATAAATGTTTCGTCACTTTTGGACAAGAATATGCACGAGTAATCCAGAAAGGCGAATGCATTGTAAAGGCGAACAGAGTTGGAAACTTGTATATGTTTCGAGGAAAACAAAACAACTGTTTTGCGGCGGTTAAGGCTGATGGTGCACTGTGACACAAACGGTACGGCCACTTGAATATCAGCAGTATGAAAGACTTGATCAGTAAAGGAATGGTGCGCGGCATCGAAAATATGGTTTTCCCAGCGAACATGAATTGCAAAACATGTATGGTCAGCAAGATTCATGCGCAACCATTTCCTGTTGCAACCACCAGTAGAGCTCAAGATATATTGGAACTAATTCATGCAGATGTGTGCGGACCCTTTGGCACACAGTCGCTTGCTGGATCGAAGTACTTTCTAACCTTCATCGATGACAAATCAAGGCGTGTATTTGTGTATTTCCTGCGGAAGAAGGATGAAGTCTTCAAGAAGTTTGTCGAGTTCAAGACACTGGTTGAACGGCAAACGGGAAAAAGCCTCAAATGTATCCGGAGCGAGAATGGCGGCGAATTTGTCAACAAACCGTTTGATGAATTTTTGAAAAGTCAGGGGATCGAGAGGCAGCTGACAGTGGCATACACTCCACAGCAAAACGGCGTTACTGAGAGGGCAAACCGCACTCTGGTGGAAATGTCAAGATGTATGCTGGCCCAGTCAGGATTGGGCGAATCCTTGTGGGCTGAGGCAGTCAACGCAGCTGTGTATGTGCGGAATCGATCACCGACCAAGGCGCTGACCAGTATGACGCCAATGGAAGCGTGGACTGGTAAGAAACCTTTTGTTGGTCATCTAAAAGTTTTTGGCTCTGTTGCAGTAGCTTTGGACAAGGGTCCAAGGAAAAGTAAACTTCAACCAAAAGGCAAAGAATATCGCATGATTGGATATTCAGTAGCAGCTAAGGGCTATCGACTGTATGACACGGTGTCTCATCAGGTGATTGAGAGGCGAGATGTTCTCTTTGACGAGATCCAAGACGACAAGGACACAATCACGTTCGAGCTTCCGACGGCAGAAGTTAGCATGCAGTCTGGCGGCGACACTGATGATATTGACAGCAGCGGTGGAGACTGCAGCGATGGTGCAAGCGTTGAAGGGGAGAATTCCAGTAGCAGCGATCCTGATAGCTACGAGAGCGCAACTGAAAAGGTGGAGTCAGATGAGCCAGCTCCTCGTGTTGGACCTGGCAGACCAAGGCTGATTCGGACCGGCAAACCTGGCCGTCCGAGAAAGGAGTACAACGTTCTTGGTGCTCTGGTTGCCAGCAACGTAAAGATTCCACTCTCCTACGAGGAGGCATTGAACAGTATTCATGCATCACATTGGTCCGAAGCGATGCAGCGAGAATATGAAGCATTGATGGCAAACGAAACATGGCAGTTGGCAGACTTACCGGCAGGACAGCGAGCAGTTGGATGCAAATGGGTATATAGCCTGAAACGCGACAAAGATGGTCAGATCGAACGTTTCAAGGCGCGGTTGGTGGCAAAAGGTTGCTCCCAGCAGTACGGCATAAACTATGCGGAAACTTTTTCTCCAGTTTGCAGATTGGAAAGTGTCCGATTTATTCTTGCACTAGCAGCGGAATTGAAGTTATATGTCAACCAAATGGATGTATGTACGGCATACCTCAACAGTGACTTAAGCGATACGGTGTACATGAAGCAACCACAAGGGTACATTGATCGAGTTTATCCAGCGAAGGCTATGCTGCTTAAAAAGGCAATATATGGATTGAAGCAGTCAGGAAGGGAATGGAATTCGAAGCTGAATGGCGTCCTGACTAATTTGGGTTTTGTTGCCTGTGAAAACGAGCCGTGTCTCTACCAGCAGAGAGGGAAAGGTAACTTATCGTTAATCCTGGTATATGTCGACGATTTACTTATAGCATGCCAGTCCAAAGAAGACATGCTCAGTATCAAGTCCTCTATTTCAAATGCGTTCGAATGTGTCGACAAAGGTGTTCCAAAGCTGTTTCTAAGCATGGAGGTGCACCGTGAAGGTGAACTTGGGCCTATCACCATAGGCCACTCGCAATACATCAAGGAACTATTGCAAGCTCACGACATGGACAAATGTAGACCAGTGGCTACTCCGTTGGATGCGGGGTTCCAGGTGGATTGTACTAATGAGCAGTGTCAAAAGGTTGATCCTGTCATGTATCAATCCATGATTGGTGAGCTGATGTGGCTGGCACTCACAACCAGACCAGACATTCTGCATTCAGTTGCAAAGTTGGCCCAGAGGAACAAAGATCCGCACGCAGAGCATCTGGCTGGTGTGAAACACGTTTTAAGGTACTTGGCAGCGACGATGAATTTCAAACTACACTACAAAGGTTGTCATCAGCCACTTACTGGATATGTGGATGCAGATTGGGGCGGCGATCGAACTAACCGAAAGTCGTATACGGGATATGTTTATTTTTTGGCAGGCGGCCCAATTTCTTGGCGATCCGAGAAACAACGCAGCGTGGCACTTAGCAGCACTGAGGCAGAATATATGCCACTGTCGGCTGCGTGTAAGGAGTCTATATTTTTACGTCGGTTAATCATCGAAATCGGTTGTGGGGATGAAGCTACCTCGACTACTTTATATGGCGATAATTTGAGTGCACAAGAGCTGGCTAGGAACCCAGTTCATCATTCAAGGACCAAGCATATTGATATAAGATATCACTTTGTACGTCAGGTTGTAGAAGAAGGTCAAGTTAACTTAAAGTATGCTAGTACAACAGATATGATTGCAGATATCTTGACCAAGAATCTCCCTAAGAGAAAGCATGTCGAATTTACAAAATTGTTAAGTTTAAATTGAATTAAATCGAATTTGTAAACATGCACGCATTGAGGAAGGGTGTTGAAGAATGATCATCTCTAGCAATGCACGCATGTATTGACATACATATGAATATGTAATCGTATGAGTGAGAGACGTGACGAGACGACGTTCTCTTATCTCCTTTTTGTCTTTCCTTTCTTTTCGGTCTCTATCTGCCTGCGAGCAGAGCATTGTATTTAGTCACAAATAAACCTTACATATGAACGGTTGCGTCTTTACTTTGCGGTACAAAAACTTCCCTTGCTACGGCAGCGAAACTCTGTCCAACAAACTCTACTGCTACTGTTGCGTGGATATCGAGGCGATTACCTCTCTCTCCTTTTTTTGGTGCAACGCGTAAATTTTTTCGCTGGTTCTGATGCTCTCTCGCCTCTTGGCTAGGGCTGCTGGTCTCGTGGATCTGGACGCGGCTGCTCTCTCTCTCTCTTGGCTATGGCTGTGGCTGCTTCGACTGCAGAAAAATTAGGGAACGCGATATTGCATATGCCAGGTGGAAAAGATACAAAACTTCTGACCATCACAAACAATTCAGAATTTTAAGATGGTCAGTGAATAAAATGATTTGCAGGGAAAAATATCACAACCACCATACAAAATTCAGCAATGCTTTACTAACAAAATAAAGATGGAATGGAATTAATAAGCTTGGCATAGGCAAACCGAAAGCTTCCCCAATAATTTCAGCTCATGTTAATGAACTGAAAATACTTTTTGTGCAATCGATCGTGCCTGACAACTTAACCAATCCTTATATTAATGCCGTAGTATACTTCAACTGTGATAATAGCTTTAGTTTTATTTGTGTGAGTTCCGTCCTTGAAATTATGTTAAATGCTATTGGTATGGATAATTTTCATTAAAATTATTTTGCCCAAAAAATTTAATCATATAACGCATATATGTAACACATATGTATATGTAACTGGCCAAAGTGAAACCTTTTCCTAAGGAAAAGGATATATACTGACCAATATCCATTTTGGATTTTTTATCTAAGGTACTCGAAAATCGTAGGGCACAACAAATTATCAAATATCTAGCACAAAACTCATTACTGTGTTATAAACAATCCGGCTTCCGTAAATATAGATGATGCACTATTGTGGGGGAGGAATACACCTACATCATACCTCATCAAACGTACTAGATCTTACTCTCGTAACGGGAAAGAGTACCGCGGTATCTGAGTGGAGAGTCCTCGAAAGACCATCCTTCTCGGATCACAGGTATTCTCAGTTCAAGTACGAATTTAAGCACACTTCGAAGGTAACAGTCTATAGGAACCCCCGGAACACAAACTGGGAAAAGTTCAGAAAGACGGTTACCTCAAAGCTCGCGAATCCGGGGTCGGTGCAATCGGCGGAGGACATAGAGAAGCCTCTTGAGTCTCTATCCAAGGAGCTACTAGATGGCTACCGCGCAACAAGCCCACCCTCAAGAACGAAAAATAGGACCAAGCCACTCTTAGAATAGGGACCTCTCCCTCTTAAGAAACAACCTCAGGGAATTCTTCCAGCTCGCCAAACAAGCGAACGAAGAGTTCATAAACGAGAAATACAGGAATCTACTCAGGAAATACAAGAAACAGATACGCAAGGCAAAACGCAGCTCGTACAGCAACTTCTGCTCCAACATTGAGAAGGTGCCTGAAACGGCAAGACTCAGGAAGCTGCTTTCTAAGCAACCTCTCATACAGAGTCAGCTCAAGCTCCACAATGGACAATGGCCAGAGAGCAGCGAAGAAGCCCTGACAGCACTAATGGTGGCTCACTTCCCAGTATGCACCGAGGTCACTGATTCCGCAACGCAACAAGACCTAGCAACAGAGGAACAAACCCTCCCCACGGGCCCACAGGCAAGAAAATCTAATGAGCCATAGAATCCTTTACGGGCAATAAATTACCTGGACTGGATGGAATATTCCCAGAAATGTTACAGGTGACCAAAGAGGTGATCACCCCATGGCTTTTCGCTATATATACGCCAATCTTAAGGACAGGCTATATCCATATCCAATGGAGAACTTTCAGAGTTGTCTTCCTCCCGAAGGCAGGAAAGTGCAGCCATGTTAGTCCCAAGGATTATAAACGAATAAGCCTCACCTTCTTTCTACTAAAAACAATGGAAAAGCTGCTGGAGCTACACATCAGGAAGGAAGTCGGAGAACTGATGCCAACTACACTAAAGAAAAAAAGGTGAAAACAGCTCTACACTCGTTAGTAGCTACCGTCGAGAAAGCCCTCAACACCAAGAAATATGCAGCAAGAGTATTTGTTGATATATCCGGAGCATGTAATAACGTGGCCACAAGCGCAATAAGGGGTCGCCTAGAAGCAACCAACACACACCCAGCAATCAACCACTGGATAAAGAACCTCCTAGGTTGTAGACGTGTTCAATCAGAATCTGGCACCGCCTCCATACCCAAGAGGGCATCCAGAGGCACACCTCAAGGTGGAGTCCTTTCGCCCCTCCTGTGGAAACTGGTGGTCGACGACCTAATCAAGAGATTCGAAAGGAAGGCCCCAAAAATAACAGCTTATGCAGATGACATAAGCGTACTTATCACGGGTGTATGTCCATCGCCCCCCAGCTTCTTAATGGAAAATACACTCAGGGAGATATATGAGTGGGCGGACGAAGTAGGACTCAGTATCAACGCGGACAAGAGGTACAAGGTACCGGCATGGATC
Source organism: Drosophila algonquin (assembly GCA_035041765.1). NCBI lineage: Eukaryota > Metazoa > Arthropoda > Insecta > Diptera > Drosophilidae > Drosophila > Drosophila algonquin. The sequence goes on along the minus strand of JAWNKY010001097.1, from coordinate 48,086 downwards.
CCCCGAAAATCAATCAAACAAGGCTAACCCCAGAAACACAAGTCATATACCTCGGCACAGTATTGGATAGCAAGCCGGCATGGAGACCCAATGTAGTGGAAAGGGTGAAGGAGGCCACCATTGCGCTATACGCATCCAAGAAGATGCTCAGCAGCACATGGGGCATGTCACCTGCTCTAATGCATTGGATCTACATCTCGGTGGTGCGACCAACTCTGCTGTATGGAGTGTCTAATTGTGGTGGCAAGCTACCGGGAAGAAGACGTACCACAAGCTTACGGAAAGACTCAGCGACAGGCTCTGCTCTGTATCACAGGGGCGCTGAGGTCAATTCCAACAAAAGCACGCGAGAACAAAGTTGGAGTTGATCGCCTGGACATCCACGCTCGTCTGACAACAGGAAAGGCAGCACAGCGCCTAATTGCGTCGGGAAACATGTGGCCACAAGTATACGGTCACAGGTCAATTGGCAGGGACTTGATCAATTCTACTGACTACATGACCACCCGAACTTGCCTCGACATCAAAACAAACATTTCTGGGACCCGAGGAATGAAAAAAAGGACGGGACCAGACTAAGCACCTCAACATATACGCAGAAGGCGCCAAGATGAAAGGAGGAGTAGGAGCTGGCTTACACTGCACAGGTTTCATCACATGCAGCCAGACTAAACATCACCAACGGAAACAGCTGTGACGAAGCGTATACTCCCCCACATATTTTTTCTTTTTTTCTCTCATCTACGTTAACATTTCATTTATTATTAGGATTAAGGCCATGGAGGTTTTTTTATTAATCATTATTATTTAGGTTAAAGCGTATTTGAACCGAATTCTATAGTTTACACGGCCCGAAGCGCCAATAAGAGTTAGAACAGTTTTTTGATTTTGTTGGAGGGAGGGCGCCACGATCTTAAAAGTGCCATCCCTAGCCAACGCCAACGACAGAGAGAGCCCAGCCCAGCCAACACCAGCGACAGGGAGACAGCCCAGCCACACACCCACACCGACGAGAGAGAGAGAGCCCAGCCGCACTCCCATACCAACGACAGAAAGGAGAGCCCAGCGACACAGCCAACACCAACGAGAGAGAGAACACGGCAACGCAAACACGCCACCATGAGAGAGAGAGCGATACCATCGACTCGCTAACGCTGAAATAGAACGAAAGCTCGGCGAACAGACAGAGACCGGCCGAGGACAGGAAAACGCCGTATCCAGAGGCTCGAACGGACGAGAGAACATACAGAGACCGGCAGAGGACGGGAAAAACCCGTTACCCAGTAGATCATGGCCAGCGCGAAGAGAGCGACAGAGCACCGACCTGGAAGGAGCGAAGGCTCGCCGGCAGAGCGTGGGCAGCGCGAGACCGGCAGATAGGGCTTGCGATCAGGAAACTGGAGGAGAAAAAAAAGTCCGGCCTTAGACACAAGACAGTGCAGATGTGCCCACGGCGATCGCGGAGTGTTTTCAGGTTTTGGACATTTCCTGGAACTACTCGATCGTTTGCCATCGTGTCTAAGTTCGCGATGAAATCAGTTTTCTGGCAGATACCTGAGTACTCCCTTTGGAAGTCTATTATCCTGCATATCCATCACTTTGGATGCATAGCTGAAGTGCTTTTGCAGCGTATGCATGAATACGGCAGAGAGGCCAGTTTCCAGATGGCATAGGTCGGTGTGCTTTGTGGAAGTCGGAAGATTTTTTTTATGTTGAAACGCAGGAGTTTTTCTGCTGCTTTATAACGCTCGTGTCCCCATATCTCCTCTGCATGTCCCATTATGGTTTGTGCTGTTGCCGTGTATATTTTATACTTTGTGCTCTGAGAGACCTATTTTTTCCAAGTAGCTCTTTCCAAGTGCAATTTAGAGCTACCTTTGCGTCGGCCAGCTTATTTTGCACATGTGTTTCGAAGCTCATGTTCTGGGTTAGAGTGACTCCAAGACATTTAAAAGCGCGAACGAACAATGTTCGTTTTTAAGTTAAGTCTAAGTGTGTTAAAATATATAAAGTTGCTGAGTAGCGATATAACTAAGGTTTCGCTCAATAGTTCGCAAATTGAATACGTGGATAAAGCTTGTCATCTTGGTAACACAATTAACTAGACAAGATATAGTCCTGGAGTGACTATGTATCTAAGTCTGCGGGAAAGACTTATAGCTTACTAAGGGAACTTTCGTTAACTCAGCCATTTTTGACCATAAAACGTAGTCTAAGCCATAAGACTTTGCTATGGTATAGAAATCTTTGGAAATTGTGCTAGCGTCTCTCACCATAAACTAAATGTAGCATATAATAATATAGCCAGATATGTTTTCAATGTTAAAAGGGGGAAGCAAATATTCACACTAGCATTTATCATATGAAATTTGGAACATGGGTAAACTCCCGAACTTTAATTATGTTCCATACATTTTGTCTACCGAGATATGTATACGAAAATTTACGCTTTAGTGTCTCCGCAAAAACATAACCTATAATATAAATAACATTTGACACAAGCTTGGTTGTGCTCCGCAATTTAGGAAAAAATTAAACTTTTTGGAGATACCACGTTACCACATAAAAAGAAGTACAAACCCGGAAAGGTTTTAAATTTGGATATTTCAACCAGAAACGTTTGAATCTAAAGCATTTTACATCTTAGACATAAACGAGGGGGAACGTTGTGAGAGCCTTTGCCGCCTTTGCCGCGGCTCTACCTCTACCTACCCGGTACTCAGTCAGTATATACATACATACATTTATGAGCCTACGATTTATGAAATTTATTATATGTTCTCAAAAGGAACGAATTAATTTGTGGGAAAAAAATAATATTTAAAATAAAAAATGGAGTTTTTGGAATTTTTATACATGTTTCCATTTCTGTTTACCAATGATTTACCAATGATTTTTACATCTGCTTCTACATTTCTACATGAAATGTATAACTACATATTTCAGACGTGGAAGTGTTTTCCAGAGAGAGAGAGGGAATGGGTAAGCGCTTGGCAGGCGTTTCGTAGCCCCTGAAATTTAATTTGTTCCTTCTGTCCATAATAATGATCCGACCTGATCCAGACTTGGCAATCAGGTAGATACAGTAATTTCCCATGATTCTACGTTTTTGGTTTGCTTTTATCTTAAAAATGGTGGCTTCCACAGATTTTCGTCTTTTGTGGGGGCGGAAGGGGGCGTGGAAAAATGTTTAAATACACTTGTATTGAAGTGATATCACAGGAGTTTGGATAGAAAGTTTTGTTGCTCTAGCTCTTATAGTCTCTGAGATCTAGGCGCTCATTTGAACGAATAGGCAAAGCAGACAGCGTGGCGTGTGAGAGAGAGAGAGAGGGAACGATGACTTTCGAAATGGTTTTCATCATTGTGGCTATAATAATGGTCCGATCTGATCCAGATTCACTCTGATAGAAATAGTCATCTTCTATGATTCTGCGTTTTTAGTTTTCTCGTATCTTCAAAATTGTGTGTGTCACAGACTTTCGTCTTTTGTGGGGACGGAAAGGGGCGGGGCAAAATTTTGAAATACACTTTGAGTAGTGTGATAACACAGAAGAACGAATACAAAACTTGGTTACTGTAGCTTTAATAGTCTATGAGATATAGGCGAAAATGAAGACGGACAGACGGACGGACGGACAGACGGACGGACAGACAGACATGGCTATATCGACTCGGCTATTGATGCTGATCAAGAATATATATACTTTATGGGGTTGCTTCCTTCTGAGCGTTACACACAACCGTTATCCCCACAAATCTAATATACCCCTATACTCTTCGAGTACCGGGTATAATGAACAATGTCCAACCGCCAAATACATATGTAGTTTCGGCTGCAGCTTGGCCGTTTATCCATCGATTTTTAAAAACGATACCTTAAACGACGCCTAATTAATGTGTTTATCTAAAACTAAAATGTTATATATAAACTATTTTTTTTTTTTTTTTGGTATTTGATCGCCTTGTAGCGAATTGAGTGGTCGCAAGATGATAACTCTGCAATGACCAGATACTTCAACTTGCATAGGGTATTCATGAATGTTATCGATTCAGTGTTTTTTATACAATATAAATGGAGGGTGAAGTGTAGTGTGAGTATTATTTTACAATTATTCATACATGTAATCAAAGTTGTGTTAATCATACAATAAAAATGGAAGATGAAGTGTAGTGTGAGTAGTATTTTACAAAGTGCATTGGTGCATTTTAAGGAAGTATAATAAACAAAAAATAGTGAGAAGGCAAAAGGTGTCGATTATACCTTGTGAGTGTAATTGTGTGTAAATAATGAGTTTTAATTAGTATTAATTTGTGAAATATGCCAGTGTTTAGAGTATAAAGTAAGGGAAACAGAAGGTACCCTGTAAAGGAAGCAACAGAAGGTTGCCCCAGAAAGTAGGGACAACAGAAGGTTGCTCCTCAAGGCGACTTCCGATGGCATCCGATTGTTTGACCTGGCTAGATCAAGTGTGTATGTGCATGACTTAGAATTCCAACTTGGCTTCATCAATAAATTTAGCCAATTCTCTATAGAAAAGAGGCTCTTTCGTGAGTAGTACGTCTCTGACGCTGTGGAAACGGTTGAAGATTTTGTATTTTTTCCTGATACTGGTATATCTTTGGCAGAAGAAGATTTCGTGTTCGGCATCATCAAGAGCATTGCAAAACCTCACAAATATTTGTACTCCTAGCTTTTATTCTATGTAAAAAACATGATCGTATGTACGTCTAATCAATAGTCTATTTATAACCTTAATGCTCTTGGCACCCCAGTCAAGGTTCCAGTGCCACGGTTTGACTGGGACATCATTGTAAATAGAAGCAAAAAACACTCCTTTGGTTTTGGATATTTCCTTATACTCATTATTCCAGTCTGTTTGGACTCTAGTCCTTACAGTTCTAATAACTTCATCAAAGCTAAGAGGTAAGTAAAACAATCTACCGACACTAGTGGCTGATTTGGCTATACGGTCAGTCTTTTCGTTAATAGCAATATTCTTATGCCCTGGTATCCAGTGCACAATGAATTTGCTGGTGAAGGAAATGTTTATGCTGTGGTGGATTTCGTCCGTTAAATACGAATTTGATTCATTACTTTTCAGAGCCTTTAAGGCACCTTGACTATCACAGAGTATAACAGTTTTATTGTTTTTCTTTTTGTTTGATATTTTGACAGCAGTAAGTATTCCTACAAGTTCTGCAAAAACAGAAGAGGAACTAGTTTCCAACCTGAATTTGTAGCTTCTGTTGTTGGGGTACTCTAGAATACCTATCCCTGTTCTATCACCGCTGATGGAAGCATCGGTGGAGATAATATTCCACCCATCCGTCACCCATTCTGCCAGCTTAGCTTGATACGTAGCCTTGCATTCTTCGTCTGAAACGTCCTTTTTGTTCCTGTCGAAAATTGAGAAGCATATTTTATCTTTAGGACTGCATTTCCCTGCATCCCTGCATTTCTGGCTATCACTGTAGTTGTCAAAGAGGTCCTTAAATTCATTGTATACTGCTGTGTAGGCAGTCTTAGCATTTGATACTGTGACTTTGTTATACAGGCTCGGGTTCAGAGATTTGACTTTCAGTAGTTCCTTGACAGTTAGAATTTTTGCTCTGTGCTTTGGAGGTAAAATCCCCGCCAGAGCGAAAATCAGATGAGCAGAGGTTTTTGGAGGGACACCTACGCATCTGCGAAGGCTTTCAGTCTGTGCTGTATTGAGCGATTTGCTGTTTCCAAGATTTAAATTTGCAAAACTGGTAATAGCATGTTCTTGCTGAGATCTGATGAAAGATTTAAAGATGTTGGATGATACTTTTGGTTTGAGCCCCGACTTAATCGTGGTTACTGCGTGTAACAGAAGAGCACTCTTGTCTGACTTGTCCCTGATCTTTGCGATATGCAGCTTGTCTGACAGATTGGCACTTAGGACTCTGCCTAATAAAGTAATGGAATCCTTAATCGGAAATGTAATGCCCTTGCAGGTAATTGATACATTTTCACGTTTTCCCCTCCCAATGCACATGACGGTTGACTTGTTGGGGTTGAAGTTCAAACCCAGGTCTTGGCAGAGTAGATGAAAGTCATTAATCTTTCCCTGTAAGTTATTACAGGCTTCAGTTGTGTTTATGCCAGTTGAAATGATAGCAAAATCATCAGCGAACTGGATAGTGGTCGTATGAGAGTCGTTTACTTGATGCAATCTTTTGGTATACAGGTTAAAAAGTAATGGGGATAAACAGGAGCCCTGAGGCAGGCCACCGTTGACTTCCTTAAAAGCGTCTCCTAGCTTAAGGAACCTTGAAGAGAAGAAATTTATTATCCAGTCCGTGTACTGCTTGGGAATATTCTCATAATCCATTAACCTTTGTAATATTTGCAGATTGACGCAGTTGTATGCGTTGTCTATGTCGATAACCACAATTAAAACGGCTTTTCCGTTTTTTTTCTCATACGCCATGATATTAATGAGATCATTGATACACATAGCTGCAGATTTGCCTGTTTGATAGGCATATGTTCTACAAGGCATGGTATTATATTTTTTAAAAAAACTGTCTAGGCGAATTTTTATCATCAAATTTAGAGTTTTGGCCAACACAGAGATGAGAGAGATTGGGCGATAGTTCTGATATACATCTAGGTTCTTATCTCTCTTTGGGATCGAAATCACCTTGATCGTACGCCATTGACTGGGTACTTTGCATTGCTAAAACAAAAGGTTCCATTCTTTTAACAGATTATGTTTCGCAGAACTACTGAGTGCCCTTACCATTTCGTAAGTTATCCCGTCTACTCCTCCCGCCGTACTTCTGCCTCTGTTAGAACTGAGACAGGTCCGTTATGTCAAAGGCATCCAAATTATGACAAATTTGTCTAGCAGAAAAACGTTGAATCTTTGCTGAAGTAGGAACTTGATTCTCAATAAAATCTAGATAGGGCAAGGACCATTCGGTACAGAAATTAGACCTAACTGGGTCGCTAAAGGACTTGATATTTCTTAAGAATAGCCATGCTTTTCTTGAGTTTGGATGTCGATTGAGTGTATCGATTTTGTTGGCATAAGCGTTTCTTTTAGCAAGTTTAACCTCCTTTTTCCATTTCGTTTTCAGGTTTACTGCTTCTATGTAATTTGTCAAACATGGAGCTGTTTGAGCCAGCATCTGTGCCTCTGTGAATTTTAAGTAAAGTAGCTGTAGGTCAGAATTCCACCAACCTTTGGGGCATCTATTTTTACTCAGTGCATAGGTGCAGACCCTAATATTATTTCGAAAGCAGTCGGTAATACTGGCTATATCTCCAGCTGGCGTAGCACCTTCTAGTCTTCTGAGAAGTCTGTTCTTAGCAAGAAAGAGTCTGGGTTTCTCTATAATTTCAGGAAGTTCAATAGAGATCGGGTGATGGTGGCTGCCTCCAACAAATATAGAACTACAGCTCCATATCAAATTGTCATTACAATTGGAAAAGGTTAAGTCCAACACAGATCCAGATTGACGGTCAATATTACGTCTGAAAGTACAGCTGCCATCATTAAAACATTTGTAGCCGGAATCACTCATAAAGTTCTCTAGGAATCTACCTTTTGCATTCGTGACACAATCACCAAAACTCATGTTTCTAGCGTTGAAGTCACCAGCGAAAATAACATTTTGTCTGCCATCCAATTTTTCTATAATTTTTTGAATTGCATGCTTAAAGGTGTCAGTCCTCATTGAGGGCTCAAAGTATACCGAGACAATCGTAAAATTCCTGATTAGGTTGCATGTTTTGGCAATAAGAACATCGTGTTCCGTGTTGTAGCATTCTGTTTTCAGTTTTATACCATTTTTTGCTGCAATGGCTACTCCACCGTAACCATCATCTCTGTGTTTCTCAAAGAGATTAAAATTTGCTATTTTTCTGAAGGAAGTGTCGTGAGAAAAAACTTCCGAGAAGACAGCTAAGCTGTATCCTCCAGAATTTAGGGTGTACTCTATGTCATTCTTATTACATTTTAGTGACTGAACATTGAGTTGTAATATCTTAACAGTCATTGTTGTTATGAGAGATATCGATGTTCCTTGCTAAATCATTCGTTCCCTGTTTCTTGAGTTTTCAATATTAAAAATTCAGGGAAAAATACCGAAAAATATTATGAAATTTGAATTTGAAAGCTTAAAATCTTCCAGACGTTAAATTGCAGCCACAAAGGATTTATAGCTGCATTTGTCAGCTTTTCAAAACTGCAAAGTTCAATGCAACCAGTTGTAGGAAACTTAAGTTATGTGTAAAATAGAAGCACTACCTCTAAACAAAATTCCAAATTTAAAACTAGGGGGAACGTTGTGAGCCGCGGCAAAGGCCGCGGCTCTACCTTATACCCGGTACTCAGTCAGTATATACATACATACATACATACATATATGAGCTTACGACTTATACAATTTATCATATGTTCGCAAAAGGGACAAATTAAAAAATGGGCAAAAAATAATATTTCAAAAAATGAAGTACATTTTTGGAATATTATACATGTTTCCGATTTTGTTTGCATATGATTTTTATATCTGCTTCTAAATTTCTACATGACATGTATAACTACATATTTGAGACGTACAAGTGTTTAGGACAGAGAGAGAGAGGGCATGAGTAAGCGCTTGGCAGGCGTTGCGTAGCCCCTGAAATTTAATTTTTTTGGCATAATAATGATCCGACCTGATCCAGACTTGGCAATCAGGTAGATACAGTAATTTCCCATGATTCTACGTTTTTGGTTTTCTTTTATCTTAAAAATTGTGGATTCCACAGATTTTCGTTTTTTGTGGGGGCGGAAAGGGGCGTGGCAAAATTTTAAAACAAACTCGTCCTGGTTTGGTACCACAGGAGCTTGGGTAGAAAGTTTGGTTGCTCTAGCTCTTATAGTCTCTGAGAACTAGGCGTCACAAAATACGAATGGGCAAAGCAGATGGGGTCGCGTGTGAGAAATGGTTTTCTTCATTGTAGCTATAATAATGATCCGATCTGATCCAGATTCAGACTCTGATAGAAATGCTCATTCGCTATAATTCTGCGTTTTTAGTTTTCTCGTATCTTCAAAATTGTGACCGCCACAGACTTTCGTAATTTGTGGGGACGGAAAGGGGCGGGGCGAAATTTCGCAACACATTTGGAGTAGTGTGATCACACAGAAGACTGGATACAAAACTTGGTTGCTCTAGCTTAAATGGTCTCTGAGATATAGGCGCAAATAAAGACGGACAGACGGACGGACGGACAGACGGACAGACAGACATGGCTATATCGACTCGGCTATTGATGCTGATCAAGAATATATATACTTTATGGGGTCGGAAATTCTTCCTTCTGAGCGTTACACACAACCGTTATCCCCACAAATCTAATATACCCCTATGCTCTTCGAGTACCGGGTATAAAAAATTCTTTAAGAAAAATTAAACTTGGAAAAAAAAAATATTTTTAAAAAATTTCTAAACATCCAAATCTATCAGAAAAAGTCATTTTAGGCGACAGCGGAAAAGTCGTGTTGACTAGTGTAACTTTCTAGAACGTTATAGTTTAGCCGCACAATTTTTTAAAAATTCACAAAAACGCTATTTGTAGGGAATTAAACCAAAAATTTTTCGCAAGCGAAACGTGATAGGAAGTTTTCGTCAGTGTTTTAAATTACCAAAAAATCAATTCGGAAAATTTCTCTCGCACGCAACTCCGTCTGCTTTTCTCGTTCTTCCAGATGAACGCACAGTTCTCAAAGATTTTGATTACAACATTTTTCCACGCCTCCTACCTCCCCCACAAAGGACAAAAATGTGTGGAATCCAAATTTTTAAGATACGAGAAAACAAAAAAGGCAGAATCATGAAGAATAACCCATCTACCAGATCTGGATCAGGTGGGATCATTATAATAGCCAGACGGAACAAATCAAATTTCAGTAGCTACGCTACGCCTTTAAACGCTTACCCATGCTGTCGTTCGCGCATAAACTTCCACGAGCCGTATATGTATATGTAGAGATGTTGATGTAGAAATGTATAGAAGGCAGGTGTAAAAAAAATGTTAAATTAATTTGTCTTTTTCGCTCTCTCTTGTCTTCATATCGTGCGTTTTTTTCTTTCCTTCGCTTTTGCTATCGCTCTCTCGATCGTGCTCTCGCTTGCATTTGGCAACGGGCAAAGCTCTGTAACTCTCTTTTGGCAAATATTGGTTACATATTTTAATATTAAATGTAATACATATTTTTATGTTAATATTATCTTGTTCAATAATACATACAAGATTCGTTATGATTTTGACTATGCTGTAAGCAACGTACGTTTGAATAGAGTTTAAAAACAAACAACAAACCTTTAACTTTAAAACAATAATAACTAACAACTAAACTATAGAAACAAATAAATGTATAACTGACTAAAATAAAACCGACTGTTAAGTACAAAAAGAGTGATAACATATTTTAAAACTAATCAATTTCTAAAACTAGTTAGGCGGCTTGAGGCTATTGTCTAAAGATTTGGGTAATCTTTTAAACCATTTACTACATTTTTACCTATTAATAAACACATACTTACACAAATTGTATTCAACCAGATTGCTTTTATGTATGTATGTACATATATATGTAATACAACAGCATATTTTATATACAGTCAAATGTAAGTATCTACATATGTTTCTTGTATTAAACTGTTAAGCAACTCTCACTTTCGGATAGAGTAAACGAGTTCCACAATATCTATCTTTGTGGTGAGTTTCTTGGCATGTTGTAAAGCTGTGTTATGTGGTTGCTTAGGCAGCTGTATAACTACTGAGATCTATAACAGAAACAGAAAAGTTTCACCCAAGGCTTTAATCGGTTGTGAATTGTTGAATGTCGAAGATATAAGATTTTCTTTAAATGTACATTAACGTTTTTCTTAAAGTAAATAAAATGGATATATGACTTTATAGTGGTTGTGTACGTCTCTTTAATTTAAACAACATTTAAAATCACCGGATAACGGTTAGGGAGTTAAAAATTAAAATTCATAATTAATGCAAAAGTGGTCAAAAAACAAACAAAACCATGTACAAAAGTTTGATATAAAGAATGCGGACACTTATAATCTATAACTACATACGTATAATTAATATACGTAGAATAATATGCTTATATTAAATTAAAGAAATATTTTTAAGATTTTTTTAAAGTATTTTACTTGAGTAAATGATGTATTTTAAAATAAAAACCAGTCTGAAAAATTCTTGTTGGTCTTTATACAATGCAAGCATTTCATTCACAAAGTTATGAATTATTACAGGTAATAACGGCTCTCTCGTGTGCAAAATATATATAAAAGTGTAGAGATGATACGGTTCGCAGTCATGGTAGCCTTTCTGGTTTATACAAGACGGGGTAAATTCATTAGCCGGGCGGCGCTTACAGTAATGATACTGTGCATTGGAATCATCATGCACCTTGATATATTACCGGGATCACTTGCCGTTAGTAATAATGCTGGTGGTGCGGCGCGCCCGTTTACAGGAAATGGGAATACAAATCCGCGATTACCTCGTACAAGTGCCAGTCAACTTAATAGTGGCAGCAGCGCCACCACAAGTTTCAAGCTTGCCACCAAATCATTAAATACAACTCGAAATGGAAACCTGCGAACAAGGTAAGGGTTTGTGATTTTCCATTTTCAAATACGTTTCTTGTTGGTATAAACACAGATTTTAGGTTTATACAAGGTACATAGCTGTGGTCAAAACAAAAGATTGCGCCAACAAACCAGTTTTTTGCATAGTGGTTAACTGTAAACCTCTCTCACACTCCAATACGTAATGCATACATGTGTACATATACATATGTACGTATAAATAAGTATTTAAACATACATATTTACATGTATATAAATGCACACTCGCCCATGACGTTCACATATACATATATAAATATGTGCATATATGCATTTTTATGTAGCTTGTAAACACATACAATAATATGTGTAGCAAAAAAAGTGATTGGAAACACATTCGGCATACATACATAGATACATGCATATGTATGTGATTCCAAAATCTTTACAATTTTTGCTGACTCTTTAAGTCACACAAATCTAGTTTTAGCAAATAAGATGTAACACTTAATATTTTAAAAAAGAATAATCTCAATTATAAGAATCATTTAGACTAGGGTGATGGCATAGTTTTTGGTTTAATTGCACGGTAAAAACCGGTCTGTTGAATGGTGTGGGAAATGGTCAACCCAATTCAGTTGCCTATGTTCACTTTGTTGAAAGTGAATGTGATGCAAATACAAAATTTAATTGATTAGCTTCTACGTAGTCTGGGAAAATTAAAAAAAAGGGGCAACATTTTTTTGTATATATGTAGGTACATATGTATGTATGTATGTTATAATGGTGGATAAATAAAGAATTACACAGACCGAAAAAATCAAACTTTCTGTTTGCTGGAGACCAACGCCATTTTTTTAAATTTCCTGCAGGATATCGATTTTAAAGATCAAAACTTTATTGATATTTATTTATTGATGTACATATACATATGTATGTATCATTCATTTTTAGTTGGTTTTTATCAATTCTACAGAAATAAAGATACAAAAAATTCACGTCCTACAATGGAATCTATTGCCTAGCTTTCTGTACCTTATAGAATTGGTTTGACCATTTAAGGCCTGTATCCGTGTATCCGACAGTGGTCGGTCTTGTATGGAATCAGCGGCCAAAAATACTTCCACTGAAATTTGTTTCTGAACTTTTTAAAATTATAATAAGCTATAAAAAAAAATATAAACATAAATAAAAATACTTTGTAAGAAAAAAAATCTTTTGATTTGCTTTTGACTAATATATTAAAGTAACAAAATTTAGGAAAATTAAATTTTAATGATATGATAACAATAATGATTTTAATTTAGCGAATTTTAATTTATTAAAAATAGTTAAATAAGGTCAATGAAAAAAAAATTGTTTGAATATTATTCAAGTAAATCAAAAACTGATTTGAGTAAAATCGTTTTATTTTTGAAAGGTAATTTTCGGTTACCAGTGATAAAAGGATATGAGCTCAAAAGTTATCGGTTAAGCAAGTCCTGATTTGTAGCGATACGACAGTTCTTTCGTGTATTATGGAGTCGATACATCTTTACGTCCTTACTTCTTGACTCAGCAGCTTCTTCTGACAGCTCTCCAATTGAAACTAGTGCACTTTGAATAGTATCGGGAGCGTGAATGAAAATTATATGAACTGACGGAGGAAGATTATACCAAGAATACTTAGACGTTAGTTCTCTTGCAGTATCTAGCGCAAGTTTTCTAAATGTTTTCACATTAATCTTATACCTTAGATAAGGCTTGCAGTAATGTGGCACAATTTTCTATTAGGTGTTTTTCTAAGCAAGTTATGTCAAGAGGTGGCAGCTGAAATTTAAAATAAAGACTTAGAAAACATTAACTAGTATTAACAAACAAGTTTCATTTGAGGACGAGACGGGGATCACAACTTTTTCTATAACTTTAATCAATATATATATTTAGAAAGTCACTACTTAAAAGGCCACTGGTAAAACAATAATTTAAAGCAATAGTTCAACTTATTATTACATAAAAATAGCTTAGTTGTATAGTCTATAACTTTTTTTCAATATTCATTATAATTTACGGCGATTAAATGCAATTTAATACTATAATTGAAATTTTGTTAGGAGAGATAACGTCAAAGCTCCGTTCACTGCACAGTCCGCGTGTCTTTATTGCCTCCTTCCTCACGCTATTCGTAGCGCGTGCGAATGGGATGTAGCAAAAATGAATTTACCGTATGTTTTATTGTTCCTACAAGAAATAGTTTTGATAAATACAGTGGTATATTTCAGAGTTTTAGTTTTTATACCCGGTACTCGAAGAGTATAGGGGTATATTAGATTTGTGGGGATAACGGTTGTGTGTAACGCCCAGAAGGAAGCGTTTCCGACCCCATAAAGTATATATATTCTTGATCAGCATCAATAGCCGAGTCGATATAGCCATGTCTGTCTGTCCGTCCGTCCGTCCGTCCGTCCGTCCGTCTGTCCGTCCGTCTTCATTTGCGCCTATATCTCATAGACTATTAAAGCTACAGTAACCAAGTTTTGTATTCAGTCTCCTGTGTTCTCACACTACTCAAAGTGTATTTCAAAATTTCGCCCCGCCCCTTTCCGCCCCCACAAAGGACGAAAGTCTGTGGCACACACAATTTTGAAGATACGAGAAAACTAAATCCGCAGAATCATAGAGAAAGACCATTTCTATCAGATTGTTGAATCTGGATCAGATCGGATCATTATTATAGCTACAATGAAGAAAACCATTTGGAAAGTCATCATTCCCTCTCGCTCTCTCTCACACGCGACCCCATCCGCTTTTCCCATTCGTATTTTGTGTCGCCTAGTTCTCAGAGACTATAAAAGCTAGAGCAACAAAACTTTCTATCCAAGCTCCTGTGATACCAAACCTGCACAAGTGTATTTCAAAATTTTGTCACGCCCCTTCCGTCCCCACAAAGGACGAAAATCTGTGGAATCCACAATTTTTAATCTAAAAGTAAACCAAAAACGCAGAATCATGGGCAATTACTGTATCTATCAGATTGCCGAATCTGGATCAGGTGGGATCATTATTATGGACAGAAGGAACAAATTAAATTTCAGGGGCTACGCAGCGCCTGCCAAGCGCTTAATCATTCCCTCTCTCTCTCTCTGCAAACACTTGTACGTCTCCAATATGTATTTATACATGTCATGTAGAAATTTAGAAGCAGATGTAAAAATCATATCTTAACCAAAATGGAAACATGCACAAAAATTCAAAAAATGGTTTGACTTCGTTTTTTGAAATATTATTTTTTGCCCAAAATGTAATTCGTCCCTTTTGCGAACATTTAATAAATTGCATAAATCTTAAGCTCATGTATGTATGTATGTGCATATATACTGACTGAGTACCGGGTATAAAGTAGAGCCGCGGCCTTTGACGCGGCTCACAACGTTCCACCTCGTTTATTTTTGGCCTATGAAATCGACCACTGTGCAGAACCGCGAAAAATTACTGACGGGAAACTGCTCTTAATTTCGTTTGTGTGGAACTCAACTAATGTAGTGTGACCAAGAACCTAAAATGTGATTTGCCATTCTCATGAATCAGCTGTGTTTTGTAAACGGCGCCAATTTGGAAAATTAAACTAAAATCAACAAAAATGAAGAAAAGTAATTCTGACGATGAAGTGATTGTGTTGGTAGCGGCACATATTGTTGTAAGAAGAAGTACAGCACAGTCGGAGGCGCCAAAATGTCAAAATTATCAAAATGATTATTTCCGTGATCCGCCAAAGACATGATCTTGCCTCAACTGGTTGTATTTAAACAATCTTCTCCACACTTTAAAAGTTTGCATATCTCTTTTTGGTTTTGCGCACAGATATTGCCTCCACCTCTCACTTGTACTTCAGTAATAATAGGCACATATATTTTCATGGTGGGCATATCAGCTGTTCTCACAGTCCACATTCGTGTGGATATCGATACCATCGATAAGAATTCGTAGATTTCGTTTACCTTACTGGATATTGGGCCAGAAAAACATAAACGAAAAATTCCTGGCCCAGTGTTTTTTATATGGAGTTTGACAGTAATTATACCCGGTACTCGAAGAGTAAAAGGGTATATTAGATTTGTGGGGATAACGGTTGTGTGTAACGCCCAGAAGGAAGCGTTTCCGACCCCATAAAGTATATATATTCTTGATCAGCATCAATAGCCGAGTCGATATAGCCATGTCTGTCTGTCCGTCCGTCCGTCCGTCCGTCTGTCCGTCCGTCTTCATTTGCGCCTATATCTCATAGACTATTAAAGCTAGAGTAACCAAGTTTTGTATTCGGTCTCCTGTGTTATCACACTACTCAAAGTGTATTTCAAAATTTCGCCCCGCCCCTTTCCGCCCCCACAAAGGACGAAAGTCTGTGGCACACACAATTTTGAAGATACGAGAAAACTAAATCCGCAGAATCATAGAGAAAGACCATTTCTATCAGATTGTTGAATCTGGATCAGATCGGATCATTATTATAGCTACAATGAAGAAAACCATTTCGAAAGTCATCATTCCCTCTCGCTCTCTCTCACACGCGACCCCATCCGCTTTGCCCATTCGTATTTTGTGTCGCCTAGTTCTCAGAGACTATAAAAGCTAGAGCAACAAAACTTTCTATCCAAGCTCCTGTGATACCAAACCTGCACAAGTGTATTTCAAAATTTTGCCACGCCCCTTTCCGCTCCCACAAAAGACGAAAATCTGTGGAATCCACAATTTTTAAGATAAATGAAAACCAAAAACGTAGAATCATGGGAAATTACCATATCTACCTGGTTGCTGAATATGGATCAGGTCGGATCAATATTATGCCAAAAAAAAACAAATTAAATTTCAGGGGCTACGCAACGCCTGCCAAGCGCTGACTCATGCCCTCTCTCTCTGTCCTAAACATTTGTACGTCTCAAATACATATGTAGTTATACATGTCATGTAGAAATGTAGGCGCAGATATAGAAAGCATATGCAAACAAAAATGGAAACATGTATAAAAATTCCAAAAAAAATTCATTTTTTTAATTTAAATATTATTTTCCTCCCTTTTGAGTCAAAATTTCTGGGAAAAATACCGAAAATAATGATCAAATTTGAATTAAAAAGCCTAATATCTTTTAGACGGTAAACTGATAGGCTTTTTACATTTGGTGCGTTACCTATCGATATCGGAAAAGACGCAGAGAAGCAGAACTGCCGTTAACACTACAGCGTCTTTGCGTCTTGGAAGAGGAAGACAAATTTTGTAAACAAAGTGAAAGGATTCAAAGACATGGGATTTGCAGTAAAAAATTTGAAATCAACTATATTGTTGAAATGCTTTTTTTAATAATAAAATTAGTTTAAACAATTTGTTCTAACCATTACATGCATTTTTTCCCTCTTTTTACTCAGTTAAAAATTTTACGCGTCAAAATTTAAATTTTAATCAGCTTTTTTTTGTTGTTATTAGTGGTGATAGTTCCGCTGATTAGGCAGAAAAGTACGTAATGTGCTGTTATGCGCACAGAAATATCAAAACGCACCTGCGTCGGAAAAAACTGCGTTTCTGAGAAGACGCAGCCTCTTTGTAAACGGCACGTGACAGAACAAAATGTTTGGGTGCGACCAGATATAAGAAACTTAATTTATGTAAAATGTAAAATAGCTAACTCTGAAAAAAACATGACCAAAAATACCAGATTTAAACAAATTCTTTTAAAAAAAGCTAAACTTAGAAAAAACGAGGGAAGGCCTTTGCCCTTGCCGCCTTTGCCGCGGCTCTACTTAATTCCCGGTACTCAGTATATATGTATGTACATACATATCAGAGCTTACGAGCTTATGTAATTTATTATATGTTCGCATAAGGGGCGAATTAAATTTTAACCAAAAAATAAAACAAAATTGATATATTTTTTATACATATATTAAATTTACCATATTTGTTTACATATGATTTTCACGTCTGCTTCTACATTTCTACATGTACATGTATAGCCACATATAGGAGACGTGGAAGTGTGTGCGAGAAAGAGAGAGGGAATGAGTAAGCGCTTTGCAGGCGTTGCGTAACTACTGAAATTTCCTTGCTTCCTTCTGGCTATAATAATGATCCGACCTGATCTATATTCGGCAATCTGGTAAACACGGTTTTTAGTTTTCTTGAATCATAAAAATTGTGGATTCCACAGATTTTTGTTCTTTGGGGCGTGGCAAAATTTTGAATACACTTGTAACAATGTGATATCACAGGTGTCTGGTTTCTCTAGCTTTTATAGTCTCTGAGATCTAGGCGATCATGTATTGTGCAGAATCAAAAATCACCTTCAAAGAGGTTACTGATTGTAATTTTTCCGATAAAAATAACACATTGAACACATTTTATAGCGCAAAAAGTGATATAATGTCAAAACAAGGATACAACCAGCAACCCTCCCTCTGCAACCCTTCTTTTTTTAAATCAAAAGACTACTTTTTTAATAAAACACAAACAATCATTAATTTCATAAGAAAATTGACAAATTCAGTCAATCAATGAATTAAAACAAAACATGACAATTTCTTAGCTTTTAGAGAAGCAAAATCATCTATTATTTGTTCCATATTTAAAGATTCCGTTTCCCAAATGATCGCTCTGCTGATGCTGATGTAACAGGTTAGGTTAGGTTAGGTTATCCCGGACGGCCCTCGACGGGGCCTCTCATAGGCCAAAAAGGCCCTTAGTTATCCGGATCTTTGTATGGACCTTACGAGGGTGTTTCTGAGGTTCCGAAGTCCCCCAGAATCGAGGTGTTTTTAGCAAAGGCAAGCAGTTTCCCTGGCGACTTCTTGGAGGCGTCCTCCAGTGATACCAGCATCGGTGTGCCCAGGTATCTTCCCCTTGCCCTTGAGAGAGCCGGACAGCGACAGATAAGATGTTCCAGGGTTTCGACAGCACCGGATTAATTACATTTCCTGCAGATGTCGCTGTTTGTGATGTTTAGCCTGGTTGCATGCGATGCAGCCAGGCAGTGGCCTGCAATCCTTCCGTGGAAGGTGCAGCAGATAGTGGCTGAGTTTATCATTGCGTTCCTTGCACATGATTTTCGAGATTCTGCAGGTGGTGGTGTTTTTCCACCTGCTGTCTGTCTGTCTTTATTTTGGCCTGCTTCTCCAGGTCGCTTTGTAGCGTCCTTAGGGAGACCGGCAAGCTTTCGGTTCTTTCGTTTACCAGCCTTCGATGCCCTGGTGGCTGGGAACCCAATAGATCTGCACTGACTTGGTCGTGCTCAGTGAGTCTAGTGCCTTCCTGCTTGCCAGGACACTTCTAGAACTGACCGCGGACGACTGCATGGATTTTATCGCTGCTTGGCTGTCAACGAATATGTTAACCGTATTGTGTGGTCGCTCTGTGAGCTGAGCGACCTCTGCTGCATTCTTGATGGCGAAGACTTCCGCCTGGAATATGCTGCATCGGTCGGGTAGCTTATACGACGCCCTTATTTCAGGGTTTGTATAGTATAGGCCTGCTCCTACTCCTTCATTCATCTTGGTGCCGTCGGTGTATATGTTGAGGTGTTGAGTCTGGTCCCGTCCCGCTTTCCAGTCTTCGGGTCCCATGAGGAGGTTTGTTTTTACTTCAAGGCACGTTTGGGGGATCATGTAGTCGGTTGAACTGATAATGTCCATACCAATTCAACTATGCCCGAATCTTTGAGGAGACATGTTTCCTGTGCTGTGCTGCCTTGCTTGCAGTCAGCCTAGCGTAGATGTCGAGGGGGTCGATTCCGAGTATCGTTTCGAGTGCTTTGGTTGGCGTTGACCACAGCGCTCCTGTTATGCAAAGCAAAGCCTGCCGCTGGGTTCGTTTTTATTAGCTTGTGATACGTCTTCTTTTAAGTAGCTTTCCACCACACTAGGACTCCATACAGCAGAGTTGGTCGCACTACCGAGATGTAGATCCAATGCATCAGAGCGGGCGACAGGCCCCATGTACTACTAAGCATATTCTTGGATGCATAAAGTGCAGTGGTGGCCTTTTTCACCCGCTCTACTACATTGGGTCTCCATGCCAGCTTGCTGTCCAGTACTGTGCCCAGGTATTTGACCTGTGCATTAGGGGTTAGCCTTGTTTGGTTGACTTTCGGGGGGACCCATGTTGGTACCTTGTATCTCTTGGTGAAGAGGATAAGGTCCGTTTTATCCGCGTTGATACTGAGTCCTACTCCATCTGCCCACTCACATATCTCCCTGAGCGTTCGTTCAATATTCAATCCAGTCCAGGTGCCTTTATGCCCGTGAAGGAATCTATAGCCCATTGGATTTTCTTTGGGGTTATCAGGTCTGTTGGGGGTGTTTGTTCCTCAGTTGCTAGTTCCTGATGCGTTTCGGCATCGGTGACCTCGGTGCATCCTGGGAAGTGGGCCTCCATTAGTGCCGTTAGGACCTCTTTGCTGCCTTCCGACCACTGTCCGTTGTCTAGTTTGAGTTGACTTTGTACTGTGGGTTGCTTTGACAGCAGCTTCCTCAGCCTAGCCGTTTCAGGCACTTTCTCAATACTGCAGCAGAAGTTTCTCCATGAGCTACGCCGTGCCTTACGTATTTCCTTCTTGTATTCCCTTAATAGCGTCTTGTATTCCTCGTTGATGTTCTCGTCGTTCGCTAGTTTAGCGAGCTTGAAAAATTCCATGAGGTTGTTTCCTTGCAGGGAGAGGTCTCGATTTCTCCAGAGTGGTTTGGACTTCTTCCTTTTTCTAGAGGGCGGGCATGCTGTGTGGTATGCCTCTAGCAGTTCCGTAGATAGGGTCTCTAGGGACTTCTCTATATCCTCCGCGGATTTCACTGAGCCCGGGCTCACGAAGTCTTTCTAAACTTCTCCCAGTTTGTGTTCCGGGGGTTTCTATAGACTTTCACTTTCGGAGTGTATTCAAATTCGCACTTGAATTGAATGTACCTGTGGTCTGAGAAGGAAGGTCTTTCAAGGACCTTCCATTCAGATATGTAGGTACTCTTTCCCGTTGCGAGAGTTAAATCTAGCACGTTTGACGAGGTGGGACCCACGTAGGTGTATTCCTCTCCCACGTTTGCTACGTCTATGTTATTTGTTAATATAAAGTCTAGGAGTGACTCACCTCGGTCGTTAATGTCAGGGCTTCCCCACACACTATGGTGGGCATTAGCATCCGTGCCAACGATCAGTTGGTAGTCTTTGGAGTCGGCTTCTTCCACCAGACTCTTTAGTTCTTCTGGCGGTGCGGACCTGTCATGTGCCATGTAGCACGGGGCTACCAAAAGGCGCTTCTCCTTACTTTCCAGCATAACTACTGTCAGGTCGTCTGTACTGTAATGAGACATAAGGTAAGCGTGGATTCCTTTCCGTACTAGTACGGCAGTTCTATTCCTGCTTACCGGTGTTGAGTAGAGTATATTGTAATTTGAGAGCTTTAGCCCGGCCACCGAATTGCCTGATGCAATCCAGGGCTCCTGGACCAAAGCTATGTCAGCGGGCCCTTGCTCCATGGCAGTGTGGAGCTCCGCTGATGCTGTCTTGCTCTTATGCAAGTTGAGCTGCAGCACACTCAGTTTCAGGAGCAGCTGGCTCCCCTGCATACGACGGGTTGACTACTACGGTCAGGTCACCGTCCTCTTCTTCGAGCGTGTCGTCCAACGCCATGCCCTGGGCGGCCTCTACAATGGTATCCAGACCGAGGTCCTTCTCCACTTCGCCTGCCTGCAGGGTGTGTGCGTCCTTGTCGCTGGGCTGACGCTTTTTGAGGCGCAGGTACACGCTCCTCATACCCCACGCCATTTTCCCGTACTTGGGGTAAAGTTGATCCTCCGCTGCTTTGTTGATCTGGAGGATCACATGCTGGCCCCCCTCGTTGGGTAATGGGCTACCAGCTCGACTCGAGGTCGAGAAGACGCTGGGCCATTGCCTTAGCTAGACACTGCATTGCCTCGGACGGAGCAAGCCACAATGGCTTACCCTTGTCCGGGATAATGCAGTGCCCATTGCCCAGCCGGCACCCTCGTGGAGGGTTCAGCAAGACGATTTGCCCAGCTGATGTAACAGGAATGGGTAAAAATATCCTGTAAGCTATTGCATATTTTTATAATTTGATATTAAGTCAAAATGATGAATCAATTGAACAAATTCAAAATGAGTCAATTTAAACTTAAAACTGCTGTTCACAGTTAGGTTAGGTTAGGTAAAGGCGGCTGTCAAGCTCCTCAGGAGCCAGTCACACTTAGGCCGGTTTCGGCCCGTTGTAATACCGCGGGAGGTGTTCCCCTTATCCATCTCATGAGACCCTAACATGTCAGCAGTTATCCCATCCTGACGCTCTTACGAAGTTTGCAATCTTTCTGGGACAGATTTTGGACATTTCTGAAATGTCTGAGACATAGGGCATGCCCAGGTATTGTAGCCTTCTCCTGCTGAGAGCCGGACAGGAGCAGAACAGGTGTTCCACCGTTTCCTCCTCCTCCTCATCTCTACAGCTTCGGCAGAAATCATTGTATGGGGCTCCCAGCCTGTTGGCGTGGGAGCCTATCAGCCAGTGCCCCGTGAGGGAGCGGATGACAACGCTGCACCTTTTCCTGCCGAGCTTACAAAGCTCTAGTGTGCGTTTCCTGTCAATGGTAGGCCATGTTTGCCTGGATATGCGACATAGTGGTGCTGACCGCCACGCATTGTCTGCTCGTCGCTTATATAGCTCTTTTATGATAAGCCTACAGGTGGCCATTGGCATGCAAATATCCTCCTTCTCTTGGAGAAGGGGTATTGTGGTACCAGATCTGGCCAGCTCGTCTGCCTTGCAGTTGCCCTCAATATCCCGGTGACCCGGGACCCAAATAAGGCTGATGGCAAATTGTTGGGCCATCTCGTGAAGAGATTTGCGGCAATTTGCCACTGTGGCCGAGTTCGAGGAAATCGCGTGAAGTGATTTGATCGCAGCTTGGCTGTCGCTGTAAATGTTTACAGTTGTTGTTGCCAGTGAAGCCGTTATGGCTGTTTGAAGGAGCTTCAGTGCTTCCATGATCGCAATGACTTCCGCTTGGAACACACTGCAGTGATCTGGGAGCCTAAAGGAGTGCCTGATTTCGAGTTGTTCGGAGTAAATCCCTCCTCCAACTTTGTTATCCAGCTTCGAGCCATCCGTAAAGATGCTTATGGCCATGTCTTGGCCTGGTGGTCCCTCAAGCCACTCGTCTCTGCTAGGGATGATTACATTGAAGGGGGTACCAGTGTGTTCCCTTGGAACGCAGTAGTCCGTCTTCGTAGGGACGGTACTGCTGATAAGTATAGATGAGTGACCCCTGATATCTGACGTCCATTCTCCGGAGTCTCTCAGACGTATCGCTGCAATTTCTGCCCTCTCCTTTCCCGCAAGCTCGAGGCTCTGGAGATTTAGGATGGCGTTTAGTGCATCGTTCGGGGTGGTGCGTAATGCTCCACTAATGCATAAAGCTGCGGTTCGCTGAACCTTGCCAAGTTGTTTGGTTGTCGATCCTTTTGATAGGGCCGGCCACCAAACTGTAACTCCATAGAGTAGGATTGGTCTTACTATTGCTTGGTATATCCATTGTACTACGCTTGGGTTCATGCCCCACTTCAAGCCAATAGCTTTTTTGCAAGAGTATAGGGCTATCGTAGCCTTCTTTACTCTTTCTTTTACGTTCAGGTTCCAGTTCAGCTTCTTATCAATTACCAACCCTAGGTAACTAGCGCTGTCGCTGAAAGAGAGCCTGCAACCATTTAGTATAGGAGGGTTGAGGGGCGGAACCTTGTACTTGCGTGAGAATAGCACGAGTTCCGTTTTTGTGGGATTTACTCCCAATCCTCGCGATTTTGTCCATTCTGACAGTCTCGCGAGCTTAGTGCTCATAAGGTCACAGAGTGTTTGAGGGTATTTTCCCGAGAAACTGATTGCAACGTCATCCGCGTATGCCACTATTTTACAGCCCCCCCCCTCCAGATCACATAGAATCTTATTGACTGCCATGTTCCATAGAAGGGGAGACAGGACACCACCTTGCGGAGTGCCTCTGTTGACATACCTAGATTGCGTGGACGATCCCATCGATGATGTCACCGTCCTGCATGTGAGCAATTGATCGATGAGCATCACCAAGTGACCGTCCACACCCAGGTCAGTCAAAGCTTCCGTAATGGCACTTGGGACGACGTTGTTAAAGGCTCCTTCGATATCGAGGAAGGCTATAAGAGAGTATTCCTTGAGGTGTAGGGATTTCTCTACAATTGAGACTACTTCGTGGAGTGCCGTTTCCGTGGATCTTCCTTTCCGGTAGGCATGTTGTGCTCCTGACAACATTTGAGGACTAATAATTGTCCTCAGATGTAGTCCGACAAGTCTTTCGAAAGTTTTGAGAAGAAAGGACGATAGGCTTATTGGTCTGAAGTCCTTTGGAGTAGAGTGCGAGGTCCTTCCCGCTTTGGGGATAAAGACTATTTTCGCCTTGAGCCATTCTTGTGGTATGGTCCCCACAGCTAGTATCTTTCTGAAGATACATTGTAGCCAGTTAATAGCTGAGTCTCCGGCCTTTTGCAGTTGGGCCGGAATGACCTGGTCCGGACCTGGCGATTTGAACGGATCAAAGCTGTTTACCGCCCAGCTTATGTTCCGTTTGGTGAAAATATGATCCATCGTGGCTGTTTGGCCTCCCCTTTGGGTTAGCGTCGGCTTGATGGTTGTGCACCCAGGGAAGTGGGTTTCAAGCAGTACGTGGAGCAACTCCTCACTAGAGTTGGTCCACGTGCCGTTGTTCCTTTTAAGGTACCCTACCGAGGGGGTGGTTTTTGAGAGGAGCTTACGCAGCCTTGCGGCTTCTGACGTCTCCTCTATTTCTGAGCAGAATTTTTGCCAAGAGGCCCTTTTTGCTCTTCGTGTTTCTTTTTTGTATTGGGCGAGACTGACTTTGTAGTCCGCCCAATGTTTCTCCTCGTTAGCGCTTTTGGCTCTGTTGAAGAGAGTCCTACAGCTCTTACGTAGGATGTCGATTTGTTTCGACCACCAGGGGGGTTTCTTTTTGCCCCTTGTCTTGTGTGGCAGGCGAGCCGCCGTGAAAGCCTTATTGCATGCTTCCGTGAACCTGTACACTATACGATCTAAATCGTCTTGAGTGTCTGGGCTCATTGGTGCCTTGTTGGGGAGTATTTCCTCCAAAACCGAGCTATACTTAACCCAGTTGGTTTTCCTGGGGTTAGTGTAGTCGGTGGGTTTGGGGCTCTCGAAGGATAAAATCGTTTCGATATACCTGTGGTCGGAGAAGGAATGGTCCTCTAGGACCCTCCATCTTTCCACGTTGTCTGACAGATTGTGAGACACTAGAGTGAGGTCAATAACCTCCTGTCGGTTTTTTATAATAAATGTGGGGTCGTTACCCCGGTTACATATGGTTAAGTTCGAGTTCAGTATAAAGCTGAAAAGTGACTCACCCCTTATATTTGTGTCCGTGCTCCCCCATTGGGTGTGGTGAGCATCGGCATCGCAGCCTATTAGTAGGCTTGTGTTGGACCTCTCGCTGTCGCTGGTGAGCTTGCAGACGAGGTCGTTGGGAGGATCGCTTTCCTCATGGGCCATGTAGGACGACATCAGCCTCAGATGTGTCCGCTTTAGCTCTAGGCTTACCGTTGTATTGTCGCCATTGCTGAAGTTGTGGAGCAGAAAGATATTAAGGTGCTTTCTTGCGAGAATGCAGGTACGAATTTTACCTTCGGTTTGGGGTACAATGAGCTTGTACTCCCTCGTCGCTAACCCACAGACCTTGGCTCCGACTATCCAAGGCTCCTGGATTAGGACCACGTCGGCTCCGCTTGCATCCAAGCGGAGTATGAGTGCAGCAGATGCTGCTTTACAGTGGTGGAGATTTATCTGAAGGAGTCTCAGAGACATCTTCATGGATCTCCACCACTGTAGTGTCGGCGTCTGAGTCGTCGGATATCTCGTCTCGACACATCGCCTCAAAATCGCGCATTAGCTCTGCGTCAGAGGAGTAGTCTTCTTTCGGCTCCAGCTCGTTGTCGGGTGCCTCGATCTCCGAGGCCACATCCTGCACGACTGGGTTGTCACACAGTGTTCACAGTTATTCTGCATTCTTTTCAAGTTCATTGTCAGATTCGGACTTTACGTTAAAGCCTGTTAAATCTCCATTTCAGTTGTTGAATAATGAGGTCTTTTGATTCCAAAAATGTTATGACCTTTGGAAGCTGTTAACCAGCGCGTGTCAGAATATTTTTTTAATGAAACGGTCAAACGATTCATGAGAGTATCCCAACGTTCAGAAGGCGAGGAAAAAAATACAACAAAAAAATGTACAATGCCAAAAAAATCATCATTTTTGGCGATGCACTAGTAGCATAAACGCCAACGAGATTTAAAGAATATACCGAACAGGGTACAAAATAAACATATTCGTTTACAGCAATAATTCGAGCCTGCACTTCTTTACATTTACCTGCCATGTTGCTACCATTATCATAGCATTGAGCACTGCAGTACTTTATATTAATGCAATCCATTTTCAATTTGTTTAAAATTTCTTCTGCCAATTCTTCGCCAGTTTTTTCTTTTGCTTCAATGAACTCAACCTCTCTTCAATAGAGTAAGTATCATCATCGGTAACTTTAATGAATCTTGTAATCTGTGTCATCTGTTCTGTTCTTTATGAGCTACATGTATGTTACGTGCAATCAAATGAAATGGCAAAATATATAGCTTTCGAAATATCTTGTAATTACGGCTTTTACTTTACTTGAAAGTAGCCCTTATATTAATTTTGAATTGTGTTAGAAAAATACGTTTCTCCTTCTGGATCTTTTGACTCAATATGATTGCGTATTTCTGGATTAAGCTTAGATATCAATTTTAAAGTTTTTAGAAAAGTACCGCAGTTGTGATCATCTATATTGTTTGAAGATCCACGTAAGTTATTTTATGAGCCAAAAAAAAAAAAAAATGGCATACACTACAGCCTTCAAAATACCACGCCATTTGGATTTCTCCGGTTGAATAGCTTTTTTCAAATCAGATTGGATTACTAGACCTAGCTTTAATCTTTTTTCTAAGTCTTTGTAATACCATGTGGCAGAAAACTTTCTTCCGTATTTTTCGGATAAAGAATAATCAGCATCCATATCTTGCTCCGGACCATTTTCTTTAAAACAGCAATCAAAGACTTACTGTAGGGACGGATTCATGATGACGGATCAAATTCAAGTAATTCGCCTGATTGTTTCATATTTATTTCACCTGAAACTGACACACTGACACACATGTGTGGAATTTTCTGCGAAGAGAGAGATTGCGTGGTAGAAAAAACCCAATATTAGTGTTCGTAGTCGTCTTTAAGCACATCCCCCGGCTATATTTGTGACAAAATTATGTTTTCCAACAAACACAGCCAGCCAGCGAGCAAAATCGTAAAATTGCACCAAAGTAAGGTTAAGTCTAACGCCATACGCCCATTACGCTGAAATATGGTCAATTACTAATTGAAGGTACAGTTTTTGGATCTTTGTGCAGCCAGTTTTGCCATGAATTAGAGAGTTGTTGATTTTCTTCTTCTATGGTCTTCTTCATCTTCCGACTTTGCGCTGATTTCTTTGACATTTTTATTAAATAGTTAAATTAGATTGTCGGTCGACAGGTCTTTAAAGCAACCAAAGACAATATAATAGTAAGCAACGCCCATACATTTCAATTTTTATATGCAGCGAAGAAGCCAAGCCGCGTCTCTCGCTTCACAAATTTAAGAACGTAAATATCTAAATATAGAATGAGCTTGGTTGAGTGAGTACTTATAGACCTGCAAGTACGTGTGTATGTACAGACTAATGTAAATCAACAGATTTTCATTCAATTAAAAATGCGAAATGACGAAACGCCGGCCCCGTTGAAGGCCTGCAAGGCTTGAACAACCTTGTAGCGACGACAACTTGTGGGGCTGTTAGCAGGTGCAAATTTTGCCCCCTGATCCTCGAGTCTCCCCCACAGAGCGGTGAGGTGGCGGCTCGCTCCGACGGAGTTCGTTGTCGCAGTGGACGACTTGAGGATATCTTCGACGCCCGACGAACCTTTGGAAAGCCAATAAAAAAGTCAGTGGTTAAGTCGGACACAATTTCTAGGTGAACCGCTTTACTCGCAAAACAAACAAAAAGCGAAATGTATGATTTATATGGGGGCCTTTCTCGAATTTTCAATGTCCTATGAACTGGTCCACAAAAATCAACGCCGCAAATTGCAAATGGGCGGAGAGCAGGGAGTCGATCTGCGGGTAAATTTCCCATAGGTTGCGTCAGCAGCCGTCTGACTGCAGACCTCCTGACTTTCCAAACACTCTGTAGAAGGATGATCACCAGTGCTCGTGGACCGACATGAAAATTGGAATGATGCAGATGACGAACGTAGCTCGGCACAAATTAGGAGCGCTTTGTCAAAAGCAAAGGAAAAGCATTGTATGATATAGGAGCTTAAGCTAGTCGCCCCCCTACTCGTAACAACGAAAGAGTACACTAAGTATCTGTGTCTTCATGGATGAATGGATTCAACCGCTGAAGACTAGGACCAACTCTAGATTCTTTCCGAACTTTTTCGATTTCTTTTTGATATTCGTTATGTTGTATGATCTTTACAATTTTCTAGAATTTACTTTACACTTGGATCTTTTAATTTTTATATAAAGCGGAACATATATGAAAACACTCTAAGTAGCTTGAGATGTGACGAAAATCCCTTGATGACATCTACCAGCTCCGATCTTTGCACAACAGCGGTCAGCCCGACCGCGGTCTTCCTCTTCTCCAGCTGAACATCTACTGTGGGCTCGAAATTAGAGTTCTTGGACCAGTTTTCTTCGTCATCCTTCAAAAAGCATGGTTCTTCGAACAATATTGACTGGAAGATTTCGTTGATGTCGTGGATATATACCTCCACGTAGCTTCATATGACCACTCTTGAATCTCAGCAACTCTATTTGAAACAGACGTCGACAACGAGGATGGATGAACCGAATCCAATGAAGAGTTACTTCTGAATCGTACCAATTAACAGTTCATTCGATAGGGACCTTTAATAGCGGCTCAATTCTGTGACAGAGATCTGCGAGAAGGTGAGCGGCACATAACTCAAGCCTTGAGAGCGTTTTGGTCTTGAGCGGCGCTACTTTGGACTTTGCCGTCCACAGCAATATTTTTAAACCCTTTGCAGTTTTGCTACCTATATAGACGCACGCTCCATAAGTTTTCATGGAGGCGTCAGCAAAAGCATGTATTTGCATTGGTGACATCGGGTCGACATGCACAAACCGGGGTATGGATATCTCTTCTAATTGAGACAGTGTGTTTTTAAACATCTTTCACGCTATTTCTAAATGCAGCGGAATCGACTTATCCCAATCTAATTTTTTAAGCCAAAGTTCTTGTTATAGGATCTTGCCTGTTATGATGAGAGGGCTTAGCAAACCAAGAGGATCGAACAACTTAGATGTCCCCTATGAAATGTTCCGTTTTGTCACTCAGAGAATCATGACTAATTTGTCAATTTTAAATTTGAAGGTATCTTCATTAGGCAATTACGCGATTCCCAATGCCTTAGTCGATTATGAGTCCGAGATAGTTATGGACTTGACTGTGCTCTCAGATGCGGGGATCTCCGGTGAGTTAGGAAACCACTTTGGTTTGAAGAACCTGAGACTTAATTGCCCCGCCAAAATCGGATCCGATAATGTCAGCAGCTTCAGGCATTAAGACCTTTGCAGATTCGCTCAACCTTTTGTAATTTGGTTGAACAGATGGGTCAGATTGGTCTCTTCTTCACACTATGAGAAGAAGCCAACTGAGAGGATGTCTTGGATGACGCATTGAAAACGACGCCGAGCTTGGTAGACGTGCCTTAGAACACACTGATGGGGAATTACATAGTGTGGAGTAGAAGAGTCGTATTGTCAGTAGAAGACTTAAGGAGAGGTACTCTTCCATAAATTCCAGGTACATTTTCTTCAACTCATCGTGAACTTATCGTGAAACTAGCTATTCTCCACTGCAATTCGAACTATTTGTCATTTGGGGAGTCGAACTCTTGAAAAAATATGTTCCCGAAACAACCCAGCCAAGAAAGGTTTTCCAAAGATTGGGATACAGCTAATAATTGAAATTCAGCTATATATTCTGCTTCGATCAGCATAACTATTCTTTGTGGCTTATAGAAATAGAGGTCTGCCAGAGGTAGGTTCTTTGGGATTCTCCAGTCACTGACATTCACTGACTGGTTAGGGGAATACCCTGAAATAGATTTAAGATACCAAATATCGATGGAGAACTCATTACCATTTAGAGAATTGGCTTCACCAATACCAAGCAAGTTAATACAGGACTCCTCTCTACGCATCTGTAAGCGACGAGCAAGGTCCCATGTAATAAAATGGGTTTGAGATCCAGAGTCTAGCAGAGCTCTGGCCAAAATGTGGTCACCGCTCTTCGTTCGGACACTTACATCGACAATGTAACATGAAGAGCATGGGATGTGGAAGGTTATTCGCAGACACACTGTATCGATGTAATAAGGTGTGATGTGAGCGGCCAAACACCATTTATTGGCTTTGCATTTTGCAAGAGCGTGGCCTTTTCGCAGACAATTGATGCATAAGGGTGCAGACTTGGCGAGCTCGAACCTTTGCATAACCAAAACGGAGCGAAAATGGAATTACTTTGAATTGCGATAGCTACAAGTTTCTGAGCTCTACTGTTGGTGGAAGTGGGAGCGGAAGAACAAGCAAATGAACTGCTGCTTGCTGAGGAACAAAACGATATCAATAAGTTATAGTAAAGTCCATTGATAAGCGAAGAAGCGAGTGCGAAAAAGGGAAGAGAACTAGTTATACGTATTCGTTCGTTGCCGCTGCGCCGGCAGTTTTCAGTACCGAAAAAACAATGAACCGAGCGAGAACAAAAATATACAGTCCACTTCTAAAATCGAATCGAGTGAATTATTCCAGAACATTCTTAGGTCATTCGAGCCGGTTTCTCGTAAAGTTTTTTGTGCTTTGGGGCTCATTGGTAATTGTTTACAATGGAACAATTATGGGAATTGGTAGAAGTCCGTGGCAGACTCAAGGACAGTATCACACGCGCACTGTCTTGGGCTGAACGGGAGGAAGCAACTACAATGGCAGATGTCACCTCCCGGATAGCGCTGCTCCAATCGGTTTGAAAAGAGTTCATACAACTTGGAGATTCCATAGCCCTTCTCGACCATGTGAATGGGTGTGTAGATCCAGAGGAAGATAATGTACTCAACGAGGAGAAATATCTATGGGCACATGCAATGCTTTTGGAAAAAAAGGGCTACAGTTACAATGATCAGCGGGGATAGCAGCAATGGGCTTCATTTAATTATTCTGCTACAACAACAACAACAGCTATTTCAGCAGTTGGTTGCAAACCAGAATGCAGCTAACATGACTGTCCGTTCTGGCGGGAACGGCGAGTTCGGCGAGTATAGAAGCTCGGCGAATTCGAACTCTGCAGCTGGTACGGCCACACTAGTGCAAAGCGAATTACTTAAAATCCAAATCAAACGGTTCCATGGCAACTACACGGAGTGGCTAGTCTTTCAGGATATCTATGAAAGTACAATTCGTAGCAAGCAGCATTTGACAAACACACAGAAGTTTCATTATTTGAAAACACTACTGAGTGACGAGGCGATATTTGGCGATTACGGACACGGCTTACAACACGGCTTACAAAGGTACAATCGGCCGAGGCATATCGTAGATTCGTTTTTGGAACAATTTATGAGATTGCCCAAAACTACTAAATTTGATGCGGCGATTTTACGTAAGGTGTCTGATGGAGCAAACGAAATTGTTCGTGGCCTGGATGCTGTAAATCAAACAGGACGCGACTGTTGGATTATATATCTGGCACTAGAAAAACATGCGATGGTTGCAGTTGAAGGCAGGAACTGCACCAAATGCCATTCGACAGAACACATTCTTTACGGCTGTCCACAATTTTTGGAGATGACACGTTTGCAAAGGCGATCTGGTCATTTGAGCAACAAGTGTAAATCGAAATACACATGTAAACAGTGCAAAGGTCATCACCACTCACTACTCCATCTACAAAGTACTACATCGTACCATCGGAACCTTGGAAAAAACAGAAGGGGATCATGATAGCAATTCGAACGCTCATCATATCACTACGGTGACTTCAAGTCACATTGCTCAAGCAGAGAGCACTCCATCGATTGTTTGTGCGCAGGGCACTGCAAAATCTTCTCAAGCTAAATGATTAAACAGAAGCACATTACTCACGGCTACACATTACTCACGGGACTACATTACATATCTCCTCTCATTGGATACTGGCTTAGAACTCTTGTATATATCAGAACGTTGCATACACGGTCTTGGATTGGCACGTTCACAATAAAGAATTCTGGTTTCGAGAATATCTGAAAGCTGACACCACAAGGGGGTTTAGTACACTTTACATTAAGTCACGGATTTCTGAGGATCATTTGACTGTACACGCCCATGTACTTGGCAGAATCACTTCATCTTTGGGAAGGAAGCTATTAATAAATCGGCACTCGATGTATTTAATGATCTTCAAATTGCTCATACACCCTTCTGCACAAACGCACCAATTGATATACTATTGGGTAGCGAACACATATGGTCTACATTTACAGGAAGGATGATGTATGACAGCAAGGGCAATTTTATCGCCATTTCATCGGTTTTCGGATGGGTTATTACATCAATCATATAACCCCAAACAAGCAACGCTATTGCATTTACAACCACATTGAATACAGATGCTGCAGATGGGAGCTGGAGACCGTCGACTGCACGATCAAACTTTACCCGAAGATGAACAGGTCGAGAAACACTTTCTCACAACACACACACTTGAGATGAAAAAGGAAAGTATATTGTGCAGCTTCCATTCAACACTACACACCCTGAATTTGGAGATACTCTACAAGGAGCTCTCAATCGTTTCAAATCGGTGGAACGGCGATTGCAACAGAATGAGCAGCTACGAGTATAATGCATAAATTTCATGCGAGAATATCAAATTTTGGGACACATGCGACAACCAACGGATGAAATCACCTCTGGGCAACATTTCTACATGCCACACCACCCTGTGTTGGTTAAAAAACTCCGAGTAGTTTTCGACGGGTCATTTCGTATTCTCAGCGGATATTGTAAAAATGTTCCGACAAATATGGGTTATAAGCGATAAGCATAGAGACTTTCAGCAAATCGTATGGAGAGAAAATCCAAACGATAAAATCTAGCATCTATGTACCTACGGAACGTCATGTGCACCATATCTAACGGTTCGGGTGTAGGAACAATTGACTTCGGATCATTTTCATGAATTTCCGAATGCTGGAATTATTGGATCAAACAGTCAGGATGAGCTAGAGGTAGTAGAGGATACCGATACCTTTACACAACCAACTCAATTCTCACCAGGAAAGGTTCTTGGACTCTATTGGCACCCGTCGTAGTTCAATTCAAGATCCTTTTGCAACGATTATGGCTACTTAATTTGAATTGGGATGATCCACTCCCAACCAACCTGGCGGACAATTGGCTGAAGTGGCGAGCTGACCTCGATATATTGCAGCAGTTTCAACTACCACGACTGGTTGTCAACTACGCGGACAACATCGAGTTACACGGATTACAGCAGAGTAATACATAAAGATGGCTGGATTTCGGTATCTTTAGTGGCTGCAAAGACAAGGATGGCACCACACAAGCAACAATCCTTGCCACGCCTGGAACGGCACGGATGCAAGGATTGCAAACTTGCTTTCAGGATGACTACCAATTGCTGTCACTAAACATTGACCAGGACAATCTATTCAGAGTGGGCGGACGATTACATCACTAGCAATTGCCAGCCGTGGCAAAACATCCATTTTTGCTGTCAAAAACGCATCGTATCACGAAACTGATCTCGGAACACGAGCACCGGGTCAACCTTCACCCTGATGTTTAGGCACTTTTTCTCATTGTTCGCCAAAGATTCTGGATATTCGGCGAACGAAACCCAATACGCAAAATCACACACGACTGCTTGGCTTGCTTGCGGCAAAGACACCCTACATCACATCAACGAATAGCGGAGTTTCCCTGCCATTTGTTAACACCGGCTGCGACTATGCTGGACCAGTCCTTCTCAAGGATGGCAAGGGACGGAAACCACGCATCAGCAAGGGCGACATACATATGCCTATTCGTTTGCTTTATCACGTCGGCAATACACTTGGAACTTGCCACGGATCTCACCACGAGAACATTCCTGGCTGCGCTGCGGCGCTTCATATCTCTACGTGGCAAGTGTGCCAAAATCTACAGTGCAAACGGCACAAATTTTATCTGGGCAAAACGCTCCCTCGATGAAATGTAAGCCCTACTGGCGTCACATCAGCACATCAACGTGGTCACGCATACCATGGCGGATGATGACATCCAATGGGTATTCATTCCGCCACGTGCACCCCACTGGGGTGGAAAATGGGAATCGGCAGTTCGATCTGTTAAACTGCACCTTCGGCGAGTCATCGGAACAGCTATGCTCACATTTGAGCAGATGCGTACACTACTTGCTCAAGTCAGCGCTGTGGTCAATTTACGCCATTTATGCTATACACCGGATACTAAGGTCAACTATTTATCGCCGGCTCACTTCTTACTTGGACGACCGTTACCACCAATCCGGAGGCTGACTTGGGTTTGACCCGACCAATTACTAAGATTGCAGTATTGCCCGGTTCAGAAACTATGTTTGAGGGCGGCCTGGGATGTTGAGGAACCAGCCGATATAAATTAGTTATAGTTAAGTTCATCGCTAAGCGAAGAAGCGAGTGTAAAGAGAAAATAACTCGTTATACATGTTCGTTCATTGCCGCTGCGCCGGCATTTTTCAATACCAAAAAGACATTGAAACGAACGAGAACAAAAATAAACAGTCCACTTCCAAAATTGAATAGTCGACTCTTCAGCAGACAGATGCTGGTATCCACGCTTCAAGACTTTCTTAAGGGCGGACCAAAGCAGGAACTTCTCATAAGTCAGCTGTTCGTCTCAGTTCTGTTTAGTCACTGGGTCGTCTCTGTTCAAAACGAGAGGAATGAGCATTGCATTCGAGATTTTTGTATCGTCTCCTATCGATAACCATAAATCGATGAAAAAGTATCGATGCGGTTCCTCAGAGATGATGCCGACTGCTACGAGATTTTCGGCCGGTTAAAAAATGTGGAAATATTGGTCGTAACAATCAAATACTCGTTATCATAAACTCGCTTGAGGTTATCCATGGCCTTTTCATAATTGGCTTTTGTGGCTTGGAATTTATTCTTCTTAATGCTTCATCTCTCATCCTAATTTCTCGATCCCGGTATACCTTCGTCGTTATGAACTAGGCTGATGAAAATTTTAAACTCCGAATGTTTACCACTAAATTTTGGTAATGCCAACATCTAAAGTCGAGCACGAGTTGGAGCACTAGAGGTTGATAATGTCTGCGTCGCATCGCTTGAGACATCAAAGGCGCCGATAAGCGACAGTATCTTTGCCCTAGTTACTATGGATAATTCTTCCAAGTCGGTTGCAAACTCATCGTCGCCATCTATATTTTCTTTTTTATCTTGCAATTGGTTAGCCTTTTCGATTGAAGCATTCAAAACATTTAGCCTACAATGTAGTTCTGTTAACTGTATAGGAATTGAACCTTGATCTAATCGTTCTTATAAGCGGCGAATGCTCTTAACTTGACTCTTAAGCTTACTTTTCAAGTCTTCAAGAAAGGACCTTTGCTCTTCTGCCATAATTATTTTTTTATAATTTTTGAGAAACAAAATACCAAAAACTAATATGTTTGTATACAAAAATAAATACAAAATAAATATTCAAAAAAAGAACGAAATTCGAGTACGAATTATTATATTGACTGTCGTGGCACGAGATATCAATAAATAAAGTTGGTTGCAAGTAACTCCCACAACAATATACGCTCGAAAAAAGGGTAGCGCGATACTTGGTAAGTTAAACACAAATAACACTACTCGACAAAATTCATCTTTTTTTTCCGCTGTCGCCCAAAATTACTTTTTCTGATAGATTTGGAGATTTACATTTTTTTAAAGAATTATGGTTTTTTTTTCCAAGTTTAGTTTTTTTTTAAAGAATTTTTGAAAAATTTAGTTTGTTTTGTCATAGGTAGTGCTTCTATTTTTCACATAACTTAAGTTTCCTACAACTGGTTGTATTGAACTTTGCAGTTAAAAAAGCTGACAAATGCAGCTATAAATCCGACTCAGACACTTTGTAGCTGCAATTCAATGTCTTCCAAATTGAAATTTCATAATTTTTTTCGGTTTTTTCGTTTCCTACAACTGGTTGTATTGAACTTTTCAGTTTTGAAAATGAGAGATGACAAATGCAGCTATAAATCTGACCCAGACACTTTGTAGCTGCAACTTAACGTCTGGAAGATATTCTGCTTTCAAATTCAAATTTCATAATTTTTTTCGGTATTTTTTCCCGAAATTTTGACTTTGAAAGCTCAGGAAAAGTATGTGAGGACCGTCCTCGGCTCTCCCTAAGGGAGCTTCTGTCCGCTGTTTCGTTCTAACCGGCATATGACTCCGCAACAGGCGAGTATAAAGATAATGGTGACGCTGCTACTCATTATGGGTTTGGACAGCAGTTCGTCCTTTATGTTGCCGATGTATCGCAGGTTCTTGAGGCTTAAATCGTGAATGAACGACAGGCTGAGTCTTTCCCGGTGTGTCGTTATGTTAACTTTCGTTATTCTCAAAGGCTCTGATACTGGCAACTCCTAAAGTATTGGCTGCGCTAACATATGTGAGATGCTCATTCATAACCTCTTTTATATCAATGTAATTTAGTTTGGTTGGGCTGATAAGGTCTATTTTAACTAAAGTCGCTTGTTTTAAAAAAAATTAACTTTTCCTGGGACACCCTTATGCCTGCGTCGTAAAGACTTTTAAGGACACATTTGATATCCCTAACATGATCTTCCTTTGTATCGGAAAAAAATAATCACGTCGTCTACGTAAACGTAGCACGTACTTATTTATCTCAGAGGATATCGTCTCTTGAAAATACTAGGGGCATTCTTCAGCCCAAAGGGAAGTCTGCAAAACTTGCCATTGTTCCGTTTGAAAAGTTGTCTTTTTCTCACCCTAACTGGATCTGATTAAAGTCTGATTTCTAGTCCAATGTTGTGAAATATGTGGGAATGGGATATTTATCATCACTCGTAATGTTATTCAGCTTCCTGAAATCAATAACCAGTATCTTTTTCATGAGACCAATTTCATTCGTCCCCTTTTTATCAACGACCCACGTCGGGTTATTGTAAGGTGACTTTGTGGGTCGGATAATGCAGTTCGCAAGAAGTTGATAAACTTTTGCGTTAACAAAATTGGCAACGCCCATAGAATGCGCGTATAGGTATACTCAAATACCGGTTCCCCGTTTGTTCGTATAGTTGCTATAGTATTTAAATTATGTGGATGAAATTAACATCTGAACCATAATCCGTCTTTACTATTTCTTTTATAAGGTCAATCATTGCTTTTTTATTATCATTATCATTATCATTTTATCATTACTTTTATAAGGAGGTCAAGGCATATAATGCCGTCAAAGTTTTTCGATAGTCGTGGATGGATGGATTTGACCTGGAAGGTACAATACTACTGGTACAATATGTTTTAGCTTGGGGAGGGGCTTAATATAGTTTTTAGAAGCCCATGTCTCTACGAGAAACTTGATTGTGCGCCCTGCCACTATTCGTGTGATAAACCGTAGCAGGGAGCAACCCCTACAAAATTTCAACTTTCTTCATCTGAAAGTGCATCGTCGATGGCTGTGACCTCTTCTTGGGCAATTGCCTTATACTCCTGGTCACCTGTTGTTTCTTTTGAAGTATAATTCATTTTTGGGTGTTCCTACCACTACCGCTAAATCTATTTGATCTGTTGTTTTGTTAATATTTCTTCGGTTGTCTATAGCGGGAGGACGAGTCGACCTCCATGAGTTCTGGTGTGAAGGTTTCTTGACCGCTAGACGACTAAGTGTGGAAACGCTGATTATTACTGAAAGAGCTTGAGGCGAAGGCCTTATCCTGACTAATTCTCTGAGTTTTCGTGTAATCGGGACTATTTTTGTGCCCCCCTTGATTTAACTTTTGTTATTTTTGTTATGTTGAGAACTACTGCGCCAATTCCGACCTATACGTAGATGGTTTTATGGATTTTTTTTATCAGTTTGTCTAGAAAAACTGACAGCAAATAGACTGCGTTCGTTCCTAGCTTCTGCCGTTTGAGCCAGAGCTAGTTCTGTTGGTAAATCGTGAGACTTTACCGGAAAAACTGCTGCTTTTTAAGTCCGAAAATAATTGTGCGTAGGGCGTCTTCCCAATAGTTTTTGTTTAAGACGGCAGCAGCGGCTGTGTCATGAGTCATAATAGTTGTATTAGTAGGAAGCGTGAGATTTCTTTGAATTTCATCATAGTATTTCAGAAGAGAAAGTTCTCCCTGTCTCAAAAGACCCAACTCCTTTGTTATTACCTGTACCAGAGTTTTACCCACGTACGTGAAGTTGTACGAGGTGAGCATAGCATCGGCGGAAACCTTAATTTTGTTTCGAGTAATGCCCACAGCCAAAAAATGCCTGCTGCTACCTTCGCATGGTTCGAGTACTGAGTATGCGGAAAGGGCGGAATGGGCGGCATGACATCAAGAAATATAATTATCTTGGCTACTATTGTATTTGGGAATTGATTTAACGATATCTAGGGGCACATCGCTCTTGCTGTACCTATTAAAAGAAGCTGGGTGGTAGTCTTTAACGCCTGGGTCAATTGGTATTGCCATTTTCCTCTAAAACGAGTTTATCTTTTCCTTAAATTCTAGTCTTTGTTGTTCGTGGGTTGCGCCTATTGGCCTGTCATTTCTAAGAGCGTTTAGTTGATCCCCAAATTCCAATTTTTGTGCCAATAGGTCCGCCTCGTTGGCGACCTCCATATTGTTGATGTCTTCTTGGTTCACACTTTGACTATTCTGAACTGTGATATTGTCGTACCGTTGCTCTATGACGTTGGTTTCTTCGACACTGCTCATTTATTAGAGTAGTATTTTATTTTCGTGATCTTTTTTCAAATATTGATTGCAAAACTCCGAATATCACTTATCAAATATATTTATTTTTATGAGCACTTCACTTACATATTTTTCCAGTAGAGATGCTATTGGAGA
Organism: Drosophila algonquin; assembly: GCA_035041765.1. Lineage (NCBI taxonomy): Eukaryota > Metazoa > Arthropoda > Insecta > Diptera > Drosophilidae > Drosophila > Drosophila algonquin. Next base: position 9,168 of record JAWNKY010001097.1, on the reverse strand, counting down.
TACCGTCGCTGCTGGTAGCTTTTTTGTTTCCAATATTTTGTCCTCTGTGAAGTGGCTATCAGTGGTACTGTCATTGTCGGTGATTTTCTGCCTCCACCGTTGCTGGTTTTGGCGCCCTACATAGCTTGCGCGCTACCTGGTGATTTCGATTCTAAGGATCGATATTTTTAAGGTTTTTTTATGTCAAACCTTGCCGGTTGCATTTTTTTCTTTTATTACGCTCTTGACTTTTAGTTTCTTAACTTTACTTTGCTTGTCCCTCTTTGTGGTATTTGTTTTTTGGTATTTTTGCACTTTGGTGATGAATTTTAAATTCATGTGCCATTTACACTGAAACTGCGTCTTGATTCTTTGCGTCTTCCCAAAGACGCAGTTTTGTTGGACATAAGTTAAGCATAGGGCCCAAGTGGGCCCAAAAAGTTCCGTCGTTTTCCGACGCAGGTGCGTTTATTCGATAAATTGAATTGACATTTTCATAGTTTTCTGCCAATTCACAAGGCACGCGTATGGGCTGCATCAAATTTCTTCCTGCGCGGCTGTCGACTGCGCATCCGTTAAGGCACCAGCACCTCGAAAACTAAATATTACTGGTAAACTTCATAAAAAAAAACTGGGCCATCAATTTCGTTTGGGTTTTATACCCTCTGCTAACTGAACCCGTCACGGGGGAACGTTGAGGTTTTTGACAGACGGTGAAACCCTGATTTACACTGACACCGTCTACCGTTTACCGTCTAACAGCTGATGATAATAACAAAAAGTGAGTTTTTGTTTGGAAAGTTCATAATAAAGGCGATTTTCTTAACTTTGTTCCAAAAACAATTGATCTGTAAATTAAAGCCATACAGCCAAATATCTCCGTCTCGGTAGATCACCTCAATCTGCTGCCTGTTATTGCTGATGTGGATCTGTTATTTATTATATTATATTACTAAAAATTTTATCAGAAATTTAAATTAGCGGGCATTGTTTTTGGTTGTTTTTTATTGTTTTTCTTGTCAGTCATTGTTTACATTTCCACAGCGAATGTCAGTTTTTCACAGTGATTGTGAATTATTTAGGGTTGCATTTAAAAAGGTTAGGTTAAGTTGGGGTAACCCGGACGGCCTTTAGTAAGGGCCTCTAATGGGCAGGTGTGGCCCTTAGTTATCCGGATGGTTATGGAGCTTTACGCAGGTGCTGGTGAGAATTTAGGTGTTTTTGGCGAAGGCTAGTAGTTCCTTTGGCGTCCTCTTGGAGGCATCTTCTAGCGATGCCAGCGTCGGTGCGCCCAGGTATCTTCTCCTTACCCGTGAGAGATAGGCTGCAGATGAGATTTTCCAAGATTTCAATAGCCCCGTTGGTGGTTTTTTATTCTGTTTAGTCAGGCAATGACCTTTCAATATCCCCACTACAGTCCTTCTGCAGAAGGTGCATCAAATAGTGGGTACGTTTTTCGCTCCTCCACCTGCTCTCGTTTTCTAGTCTGACCAGCTTTTCTAGGTCGCTTTGTAGCGTTCTGAGGGAGGCAGGCACATTTTCTACTCTTTCAGTCAACAGCCCGACACCTTCCTTTGCCAGAGCGTCCACCGCTACAAACAGGTTGACCACATTGTGTGATCGTTCTGTATGTTGTGCAACCTCCGATGCTTTCCTGATGGAAAAGACTTCCGCCTTGAATATGCTGCAGTGGTCCAGTAGCTTATATGACAGCCTTATTTCGGGGTCTGTGCAGTATAAGCCAGCTCCTACTCCATCTTTCATCTTGGAGCCGACTGCGTATATGTTGAGATGCTGAGTCTGGTCCCGTCTTTTTTTCCATTCTTCGGGTCCCAGAAATGTTTGTTTTGATGTCGAGGCAAGTTCGAGGGGTCATGTAGTCAGTATAACTGATCATGTCCCTGCCAATTGACCTGTGTGTCCTTGTGGCCACATGTTTCCCGACGCAGTCAGGGGCTGTGCTGCCTTTTCTGCCGTCAGACGAGCGTGGGTGTCCAGGGGATCAATTCCAAGTTTGATCTCGAGTGCTTTTGTTGGAATTGACCTCAGCGCTCCTGTGATACAGAGCAGAGCCTGTCACTGAGTCTTTTCCATAAGCTTGTGGTACGTCTTCTTCCCGGCAGCTTGCCAGCACACTAAGACTCCATACAGCAGAGTTGTAGAGCACCGAGATGTAGATCCAATGCATTAGAGCAGGTGACAGGCCCCATGTGCTGCTGAGCATCTTCTTGGATGCGTATACATATCTCAATGGTGGCCTTTTTCAACGTTTCCACTACATTGGATCTCCATGCCAGCTTGCTATCCATTACTGTGCCGAGCTATTTGACTTGTGTTTTTGGGACTAGTCTTGTTTACTTTTCCATTGTTTTTAGTAGAAAGGAGGTGAGGCTTATCCGTCTATAATCCTTGAGACTAACATGGCTGCACTTTCCTGCCTTCGAGAGAAAGACAACTCTGAAAGTTCTCCATTGGATACGGATATAACCTGTCCTTAAGCATGCCGTATATATAGCGAAAATGCATGGGGTGATCACGTCTTTGGTCACCTGAAACATGGCTGGTAATATTCCATCCACCTCCACTACCTCCAGCTTGGCCCCCTTCCACATCGCGTCCATGCCGATAGTTTAGGTCACCACCTAAGCTACGGATCGTCGTGCATTGTCGGATCATCGTTGCATTTGAGTATTTGTACCCCATTCAACCATCCAGTACATTTAAAGGTGGGCATGGGTGCTGTGGGGTCCTCCTCCATTCTAGCCGCGTGCACCATCTTCCACTGCGCAGCCATTATCTTCCCGGTTTCATCGCTGCGGTCAATGAGTTCCACGGTCAAATGTCGTTTGGAGACATCACTCACCGTCTTCGACTTCAGGAGCTTCTTATGGAAGGGTTTGCCACTTTCGGCGGGGGCTGCGCAGTCGGGCCCGCCAGGAATATATATGTGACTATTATTACTGAAGTAAAAGTGAAAGATGTAACCATAAAGACAGATAAAAAAATGATGCAAATTTTCAAGGAGAGGCGAAGTTTGCTTTAATAAAAGCAGTTGAGGCAAGCCATGTCTTTGGCGGATCACGGAAAATAAGCATTTTCTTCTTCCTATTTTCTGGCATCAATATATGCCGCCACCAACAGACTTCATCGTGAGAGTTAACTTGTTTCTTTTTTTAATTTCAGTTGAATTTTTGTACAAAACACAGCTGAATCATTAGGTTTTAGGTTCTTGACAACACTATTTTAGTTACGATCCTCACAAATGAAATAGATAGCAGATTCCTGTCAGTAATTTTCCGCAGTATTAAATAGAGGCCAGATATATTCGAGAATTGGGCCTGCCGCTGGAATACCTGCATCAAACCGGAAAAGTGTACTGTACTGTCGCACACCTTAAGAAAAATGACAAGCCCTGACGCTGAGCTACTGAAGCAGCGTAAAGAACAAAAGGATCTTGGCGTCAAGTTCCACACGACTGACCTACGCCAGCTACATCCGGAGCGGTACAAAAAATTGTCTGGTTGCTTAAGTAAAACAACAACAAGTAACAACAACATACCTGGCAATCAAGGTACTGATCTACAAAGCCGTCAGACACCCTGCCTCGAAATATGATACCCAGGTGCCCGCTATTGCTGCCAAAAGCAACCTCACTAAGATTATGACCCTTCAAAATAAACTGTGTCCCATGTTTTCTGGAACGGAGTTGGTTATGAGAAACAAGGATATTGTCAACGTCCTCTGTGTCCCCCTAGTCGTAGACGTTATTAATGCCCAAGCAAAAAGGTACCTGTTTAAGTAAGGAACCAGCCAAAAACCTTGGCAAGAAGACGTCCTATGAGCAGAACTCAACACAGATTAAACCGTATACACCCGTTAGACCTGATCAACAGGAGCATTTATGAAAACCCTTACTGTAGCCGAATACAATAAATTCTTTGATGCTATTTTTTTGTGAAAAACAGAAGCACTACCTATGAATAAAATACCAAATTTTTAAAAAATTCTTTAGAAAAAACTAAACCTGGAAAAAAAAAATTTCTTTACAAATTTTCAAACATTCAAATCTATCAGAAAAAGAAAGAAAATTCTTTAAAAAAAACTAAAACTGGAAAAAAACCATAATTATTAAAAAAATTTTAAATCTCCAAATCTATCAGAAAAAGTCATTTTGGGCGAGCGCGGAAATAAAAAGTTGAACTTTGGAATTTTTGAAAGGGACGAATTAAATTTTGGGCAAAAAAAATTATTTCAAAAAACGAAGTCAAACCATTTTTGGAATTTTTGTACATGTTTCCATTTTGGTTATGATATGATTTTTACATCTGCTTCTAAATTTCTACATGACATGTTTAAATACATATTGGAGACGTACAAGTGTTTGCGAGAGAGAGAGAGGGAATGAGTAAGCGCTTGGAAGGCGTTGCGTAGCCACAGAAATTTAATTTGTTCCTTCTGTCTATAATAATAATTCGACCTGATCCAGATTTGGCAATCTGGTAGATACAGTAATAGCCTATTCACACTGAGCACCGTTTACAGTTTACCGTCTATTTCCTAGACGGTGTGTAAGGTTTTGCCGTTCCGAAAATTTCCCAGCTAGTTCCACCGTCTATTTTGAATGTTCCTAAACCACACGTTTCTATGCGATATTTAGCCGATGGTTTTCAAATGCGACTCTGGAAAATTGGCATTCACAACGAAAAAATGGAATTCACTGCGAATATGTAAACAATGACTGACAAAAATAGCTGATATTCTCCAGAAAAGGGCAAGGAGCCAGGTGGTTTTTCAATAGCATTTGTAAAATTTTCAGTTAGAGATTCTATGATTCCTTTACGAGAAGAATGCAAATAAATAAAATGAATCAAATGTAGTTTTAAAATTGTATATTTGTTTTGCAATGGCAGATCTGAATATATCTGCAGATAAATTCAGATCCCGCAGCTCATGTTGCTCACTTTAATTAAGCAGAATCCAATTCTCATTAATGGAACTGTTGTGTTTTTCCTTCAATATAGGCGACGCTTCGATCTGTTGTGCAAGGCTCGAACTAAGATATATTGTCGAATCGTTGTAATTTTCTGGAGATCCGATGTTCACATACGCAAATCTATACCTGAAGTAAATTGAAATGGAATAAATTTGGAAGACTATGCTGGTAGACGCTCCCAACTATAGTTTATTGCGCTATTGTGCTTAATAAACATATTGTGCAGTATGCAACAGCACATTATTATTCCGCTGTATTCTATCTATATCCTTTTCGTCCAACAACTTGATTAGTTGTTGCAAAAAAATATTTTGCTGTTGAACCATAGTTGAAACAATTGCAAAATCTTCCATATCCATTTTTTTTCCAAACAAAAATAACAACATCTTCCGCTCAAGAACTCAGTTTTTGTTATTGTCATTAGCTGTTAGACGGTAAACGGTAGACGGTGCCAGTGTGAATCGGAGTTTCACCGTCTGTCAAAAATCCCAACGTTCCCCCTTGATGGACTCAGTGTGCAGAGGGTATAATTTCCCATGATTCTACGTTTTTGGTTTTCTTTTATCTTAAAAATTGTGGCTTCCACAGATTTTCGTTCTTTGTGGGGTCGGAAGGGGGCGTGGCAAAATTTTGAAATAAACTTCTGCCGAATTGATATGACAGGAGTTTGGATGGAAAGTTTTGTTGCTCTAGCTCTTATAGTCTCTGAGAACTAGGCGCTCATTTGGACGAATAGGCAAAACAGTGAGGGTCGCGTGTGAGAGAGAGCGAGAGGGAACGATGACTTTCAAAATGGTTTTCTTTATTGTAGCTATAATAATGATCCGATCTGATCCAGATTCAACGCTCTGATAGAAATAACCATTCTCTATGATTCTGCGTTTTTAAAATTTGGTTGCTCTAGCTTAAATAGTCTCTGAGATATAGGCGCAAATGAAGACGGACAGACGGACGGACGGACAGACAGACATAACTATATCGACTCGGCTATTGATGCTTATCAAGAATATATATACTTTATGGGGTCGGAAACGCTTCCTTCTGGGTGTTACACACAACCGTTATCAACACAAATCTAATATACTCTTCGAGTACCGGGTATAATTACAAAAATCGTGAATTCACAGAAATATTGACTGAGTATCGGATATAAAGAAGAACCGCGTCCTTCGCCGCGGCTTACAACGTTCTCCTTCGTTCTGTTTGGTTATAGCCTTCTGCAACTTATAATGCTCAATTTAAGGGTACATAATCTATTTTTATGCTAAAATTCTTTAATTTTCCGTTTTTTTTCTAGAGAACAACAACTACTGAATATATTTGAAATTATTATAACCACACTTGAAGGAAAACTAAAACGTATTGATAGCTTAGATAAAACAGTGGAGCTTATGATGAATCACATGGAAACATTGGATGATAGAATGGCTGATAATATAGGAAAAAGTGAATTGATTATATCTAAGCTTCACAGGTTAGAAGCACACCTTGTTCAAGATGTTCCCGCATTACAAGTTACCCGTTCGGATAATGACAAAAAAAAAACAGAACCTCTAAATTCTTCAAGCAATATCCTTGAGAAACAATTAGTACAGTTGGACCAAAAAGTTACTAATATAGATATCAAACTAGAGGTTCTAAAATCACAAATAGATAATAACTTTTTACAAGGAGAAGATTTTAACGCCGAGGCTAGTGAGAAAAAGCCTATATCAATGAATGTAATTGATATAACAAAGGCTTTAAGCCCAGAAGCGATGACTCATGTTTCAGAAGAATTAAGTGAGCTTCGTGATTCAACTGACAGCATTGACAAGAAATTGCAATTTCACATTAATATTGTATCGGAAAATATTGGGCGAATGATTCGAATGATACATGATATACACTATGCGGTGGTAGATCATCACGAACAAGTAAATGCCGTCAATATCACCACAACTGCGCCACCCCCCATTAAATCAAGCAAAATTGATGCTCTAGTTAAGCAAATACGGCCTATGGTTTCAGTATCTGAAAAAATGGACGAAGTTTGGGACGTCGTGGTAGGCACAAAATCAACAGTTGATCATCTTTTACCAAAGTCTGATGCTCTTTTGACACAAACACAACGCCAGGAAAGGGCCATTGATGAAATTCATCAAGATCTAAAAACTAAAACTAACTTAATTATCAACAACTTAGATATGGTAGAAAAGCGTTTAAAAAAACAAGAAAATGATGTGCAATTACTGGCAACGCGTCCCACAGAACTTTTAATTGACCCAACTATAGATCGTTTGGTGGAATATGACTCAAGCAAGTAATTTAATTTATTTTCTATTTTAAGGGCATATTTTCTCACTTTTTAATTTTTTGAAGATATTCAATAATAGATGACAATTTTACAGAGGTTAACACGCCATTGCCTCCAATATTGTCTTCTATTCTGACTGAAACAACATCCTCATCAACTGTCCAATCAATAAGAACTAATTCTACTGGGGATGTCATAACAAGTGATGTGCCGATATTGTCAACGAGTACCAACATAAGCAATATTATCGGTGTTATGCTCAATGGAACACTTTCCGCTTCAACAAGCCCTTACAGCCCAGTTACTACAAAATCAACTATTCGAAAAGGTGGCATTATTTTTCCCAGCGTTAAAAATAAGCCAGCTGTTATAAATAACACATTTGCCAATGATATTTTAACGCTTAAGGATATCAGAGTAAGTAAAAAATAGTTCACTTTCATTTTAAGAAATAAATAGAACGTTAACAAATTAAGTTTATTAAACCACAACCATAACAATTATGTAAGACTTATTTTCATTATTATTATTTTATCATAATTCAACGATCCTTCTGTCCGAACATAAAATACTAAATTGTGAAAGCATGCAAGGATCTAATTACACTAGGCAACCAAATTGAACTTTTTACTTACTCTTGGAACTTTTCTTTTTTCACGGTACTCTGGTGGCTAAAAAATCGAATTATTTACTCTATTTTTACAAATATCGAAAATGTAATATATGGAGAACACGCTGTACAAATTTCAGAACATATTGGAAACCGCGCCGTTATTGCGCTTTTTCAGTTCCGTAATGTTTAAATGCATTTTTCTCAAAACGTCGTTTTCTGTATCAGTCATAGGTCTAGCAAAAAATCTATTGAGCCGATTGCTTTAGTCTAGCCTGACTCCATATAAAATCCTATACCATTTTCTCATTGCATTTCATTGGGTTTGACAACAGCAAGGCAGAAGAGTATAAACATGGGAATTTTTTTAGGCTCGCCGCAGGTTATCAATACATACCTGCCAATGTGGATGAGAATGATCTTCATCTCGGCAGATCACTTCAGTACATCTCGGCCGACTACTTAAACCTGTCGCCTTTTGATTTCTTATTTGTTGCATGTGATTATTGGGAATAAATAAAATAATAAATACAATTACAACTGCTGCATTTACTAAATCTTCAGTTTTTCTATTTATTTTATAACTTTCTTTTCTTGCTCTAATTGTGGCTGCGCAGTTGTGGCTTTTTATTACTCTTGTCATTCGCGATCCCACAGATGAAGAAAACTGATTATTCGACAATAATGCAGAGTCCGCTCCATCCAGTGGCAGATTCAGTTAACTCTCATTAAATACTCCCCCCTTCAAGACTTAACCGTCCTCGGTCGAGCTCAGGTTCTTCAGCATCTGTTGAATGGCGATGGTGTTTCCCTTCTGCTGCCTGCGTCGCAATCACCAGAAAACGCCGATTAGAACGGCGCACACGGCCACACCTACGACAGTAGACATTATGGGACCGATCGTAAGGTTTGTATGAACCTCGGCCAGTCGCTGCAGATTTTCCTCATTCAACTTATGAAGGTACGGCAGGCTCAGCAGAGTTTGGTGGCTGGTGACGTTGATCTTCGCGGAAGTTGCCATTCCTGGGATCCTCTTCGGCGCATTATTGATATTGGTGTACTCTGTACCGTTGATGAGGGCGACCCGGTCAAAAGTCCCGCAATGCTACGCTCGGGACCATCATCAGCGGCCACGGTGGCGATGGCGTCGTTGATTATTACAATACCCTCGTCCACCTCCAAGATCGGGGGCAGATTGTTCGGTTGCGTACCGCAGTGGGCCACAGTACCAAATTGCAGCTGTTGTGCGCAACTAGTTGCTGGTGCCTCCTTGCAGAAGGCTAATGATGG